>PVJX010005429.1:0-85523 GCA_004027295.1 Dolichotis patagonum
ACTTTATTCTTAAGTTATAGATCCTCTTGTCATCTTCCAATCTTTGTATCTTTACTGCCTGCTCCCTTGTTATTTTTAAGAGATCTTCCCTTTCATGACCCCACATTGCAAGCCTGTGTTCAATTTTTGATAGTCTATCTTTGGTTTCTTTCAAGCAGTTTTGCCAGTTTTCTATCGAGTCTTTAGTTTCCTGATAATCTCTTTGAATCTGTTTCATGAATTCTAGGTTTTTCCTGAATTCTTCATTAAATTTTTCTCTCCATTTTTGTTCCTCCATTCTTCTGTCTGTGTCTTCTTGAGAGGTGCCAGCCCTTCTTTTATTAATCTACTTATCTCTTGTTTAATTTGAATTAATATTTCAGTTTTGGTCCCGCTTATGAGGTCCTGAAGATTATGTCTGCTAACGCTGTGTTTGATGTTGCATTTTTGCTGCCCTCAATCTCTTTTGTATTTACCTCTCCTGGATCAATGTTCTCAGGGTTGGGGGCTGGGAGTGTTTTCTTATTTCTCCCTTTCGTCATGTTTTTGGTTCCTTCCATACAAGTGTACAGTGTAATTCCCAGACCCTTTTATTGTTGTTTAAGGCTCCTCTAGAGGGCGCAGGCTAGGAGCTTTAGGCCTCTTCAATAGGTTATCAGAGATTAGCGTTCAGCTTTGGGTAGTGTGCGCTAGCTCCTCCCTTCGGGGCCAGTCAACCTTTGCAGGCCTTCACTGTGTCAGCGTGCACTGATCTCAGGGGCGCGGCCTAGTCCAAGCAGATTCCACCAATCCGCTCGGGAGGGGGGGCAACCAGCTGAAGCCACTTCCTTATGGAGTTAGGGCTGTCCTGCCCAAATCCAACATGTTGTCCAGTCGGTTTCCCCTTTCCCATGGGAGGGTCTTATTCCCATCACTCACCGCGTCCCCGAGAACTGCTGGGCTCCCCGACCTCCGACTTCAGTGCGGCTCTGGTGGAAATTCACGGTGCCTCTGGGTGGGTCGCGTGCAGGGCTGGTCCAGGCAAGCTGCATGCAGGGCTGTTCAGCTCCACCCTCCAGCGGCTCAAGCCAGTCACTTCAGCAGGATCACTTGTTCAGGTCAGGCAGGGATTCAGGCGGCTCGAGGAGGGCGCCATGCTTGCTGATCTTATCTTCACTAATAGTAACCCCAGGACCTCATATTCGAGCGGTCTTTTGCACTTTAGTTTCTTCGTGGGTTGTGAGAGTCCATCTCTCTCTGTTTGGGTCTCTCCAGGGTGTTTTATTCTGGCATTTGAGCTGTCTCTGTCAGAGAGGGTCTCTCTCCTGCTACCTACCAGTCCGCCATCTTGTCTTCTCTCTTTTGTCTTTTTTTGAAACACAGTCTCACTCTGCAGTTTAGGCTGGCCTTGAGCTCCATATGTAGCCTAGGCTGATCTTGAATTTATAGCAATCTGAGTGCTGAGATTATAGGTGTGTGCCCCATGCCTGCCTCCTTTTTATTAATTTTTTTAGTAAAAAGATCAATAAAATGATTAGATTCATTTTTATCACCAGTGATACAAACCATTAGTGTTTGCTAATCTAATATTTGAGGGTAAAGTTTTATATTTTAAATATATGCTAATAAGGTTTGCATTATATGTATACCTTAAAAGCTAATGTAATATTTGCTTTCATGATATTTTAAAAATTAAAAACCTACAAAATCATTTTTGTACTTCTAATTATATAGTGGGTACTATGGGGACATTAACTATTGTTATTTGTAAACGTGCAATAGACAACACCTTAGATCAGAAAGAGACTGGGAAGTTAGATTATTAAAACCTGAGGGAGGCCATTCTTCACAAAATTTAAATATAGACATTTCTCAGATTTCTTTAAATTATTGATACAATTACAAATATTCTCAACTTATTGATAGTTTTGTATCATGTTGTTAAATAATCACCAAATAGAGTCTTGACTGTTACTGTAAGAATGAAGTTATTTTACTGTAAAAAAATTAAACTAAATTGTATTGAACTGAATGTCATCTTTCAGTAGTTTCTGAAGAAGGCTCATACTAAAAAACAGTGAATTTAGCCCTGTAACTAAATATGTTGTTTTGATGTACTATGAAGTTGCTTTAGGAGCCCTTGTCTCTGGACCAATCTGTGTGGTTATTACAGAAGCTTGTTTGTAGCTTTAACATGGTGAGTATTAGAAGCAGTTTGAGCCATTTGAATTAAATTGTGTACCTGGAAACTGCCTGTATTTAATTAACAAGAAGTTGAACATTACTGTCGCTGTCATTAGAGTGAAAGCTTCACAGGCAGCAATTTTATCTTTGTTGCATGTTTTCACGCAACTGACTTGGCACACAGTGGGTGCTTAGTGTAGACTTAATCATTATTAGATTGAACCTCTGTATCATTGTTGACAAGTGAGGATTAGAGAGTATAGTAACCAAGTGAGGGTATTGAGGTAGTGTACATGTTATGTATCAACAATTTTATTTTTCCAGGGAACAGTTGATTGTTAAATCCTGAAAAAGAAACATGTGTGACACAAATTTGACTTTTCTTTTGATTGCTTTTATGTTATAGAGCCCATTTTTTTAAAGAGCTATCAAGGAATACTGAAATATCTATTTCATTTAGACATGATGTGCTTTTTAGGCACCTAAGTTGCTCAAATACAGGCTTGAGTGACTTCTTTTTTTTTTTTTAATTTTTTTTACTTTATTTTAAAAGGGAGTAAAATTAAACACAACAAAACAGAACAGAATGGGACATAAGAAAGCACAAATTTCACAGCTAGACAACCAGAGATCTTCACTATCTGTCATATTGTCTCTTGTTTTCTTCCAAATGGTTGTCCTTATCTTTGCATGTGGAGAGCTCATACTAAATAATATAGCCAATCTTTTCACAAGATGTGTAGTTCACTGGCTCCCACTTGCTAGGCAGGGGGAGGGAGGACACAGGAGTGGGGACAGGACGACATGAGATGTTTGATTCTCAGCCCACACATAGGCAGGATCACAGTCGCCCCCCAGAGACGGGAAGAGTTCCTTGTTCTCCTGGAACCCCAAGTCAACTGCATGGTGCAGGTCCCGATGCGCCAGGGTCTCTCTCCTTCAGGCCGCCGAAAGTCTACCACACTCTTAGTAGCCCCCAGAGAGAGGAGGAGCTCCTTGTTCTCCCAGCACCCTGAGTCAACCGCACGGTGCAGGTCCCGATGCGCCAGGGTCTCTCTTCTTCGGGCTGCTGAAAGTCAGCCACACTCTCAGCCGCCCCCAGAGAGGGGGGGAGTTCCTTGTTCTCCCGGCACCCCGAGTCAACTGCACGGTGCAGGTCTGAGTGACTTCTTTAAATTCTGAAAAGCAAATAGGATAGGAAGGTAAAAAGAGTGTTTAATTTCTGTGGTCCTAGAATGTCTACTTATTTATAGACTGTCTGGCTACCAAGGGTGGAGATTTATCTATTAGAAATTTGGCTTTGTACAGATAGTTTGGAAAATGGAGCCAGTAAGACCTCTGGCAGTTTGATTGTTTTCCATACAAAGAATGCAGTGGTACCCTGTTTTGCTTTGTTCTGTGCAGTATTTTTTGCAGTTTCATCACTGGATTCTAATTTGGCTCCTGGGAACTCATTTTGGTTACTAATTCCATCCAGACAGTGCTCCATTTAAAATTCCAGATCAATTGGACGCTCTAAGCATTGTACATGAACTTTTTATACTAATGATGGAATATACTAAACAGTTGACTGATCAAAGTACTAATAAAGTCCCAAATGATACCACCTTTTTAAAGATGTATTCTCTGTACCTTCAACAGGTAAGCATATGTTCTAAGGAATAAGGTGCCCATTTCTACTTAGGGAATGCTGTTTTCTGTAAATATACTGATCTGCTCTTCAGATATTAAAAGCTTATTTTATAGGACTCTACATTTAAAAAATAAAAAAATGGAAACTCAGCCAGTTTTTGATGTGGTGCCAGAAAAGCACACTGCATTAGCATTTCATGGTCTAGCATTTTCCACATCATATATTTTTTTTCTTACCCGTGAAATTTCGGCAGATTGTTATGCAAAAGAGTTTTGTGTCTCTGTGTGACTGGGAAGACAGCTGTTAATCCTAATGAGGAGTGCTAGCATTACAGTATTTCCATTGATTGAGACCCACGGGGGGAGCAGAATGTTCCAGATCAGGCAGTGGTGTGTGGTGAGAAGGTACCATACTGTCAGCTGGAAGTACATGCTCGGCTGCTCTCCACGACAAGATAAATGAGTTTTGCTGGAGTTTGGCAGAGTCTGAAGCTTTTCCAGTGAGCGGTTGTAGCTCACCAGCCTTCCTGTGGGACTCGTGGTCTAAGGGTGCCTTTAAAACTCTTTGCCAGTTTTTTTTTTTCTTTTGATGTCCTACAATACCTGTCAAGATTGTGATTTATTAAAAACCTAATGTCTTTTAGCATTTCATTAACATAGGGTTAGAGGATCTTTTGTTGAGGCTCCCTGCCCCCATTAATTTAGCAGATGCTTGGTTGAAATGTAACTTGGCCAAAACCTCCAACAAGAAGTCAGTAGACATCTTTACCTTTAGCTTTCAAAGATCTACCAGTAGTTGAAGTTCTTTAAGTCTTATTGCAGTCTTTACATAAGTAACAAATATCTGATTTATCGAGGTCTGTATTTTAATGCTGGTTTTGTAACTGACTGATATTGTAAAGAACTATTAAAAAGTGTTTCAGACCTAACTGTATATTTTTTTTTGGAGGGGGGAAAACCCAGATGGATCATAGGATTGATTTTTATAGCTGTACGTTCCAGGCTCTTTCCCTCTGTATTGCATGTTGCTCTGTGCAGGATTGTACTTTTTTTTTTTATGACCCTTTACATGTCGTGCAGTGCTTTCCAAACAGGGAGTATTTGCCTTGCTATTAGTTGTCAATGGAGGGGAAGGGCATACAATGATTTCTAATTTTTTTTTAATTTTTTTTTTTTTAGGAATAGCCATCATAATGGGTGTGTGGTGGTATCTCATTGTGTTTTTTAATTTGTATTCTCTGATGGTTAGTGATCATTTAGTATCTTTTCATGTCCTTTTTGGCCATATGGTATGTTCTTTGGAAAAATGTCTCTTGAAATCCTTTGCCATTTTTAAATTATTGTCATCATAGTACTTTAACTCCTGTGTTCTGGTTAAATTGGTTGAGAGTTGCAGTTTTTTATTTTTTTCAGACCCAAGTATATAGAAATTTTGACAGACTTTTATCTTGTCTATATTTTTCTGGTAACCTTTCTTTGCTTCTTAGCCTCGAGATAGTGAACTAGAATGGTAATAGATTATATTTTTCCACTCTGCTGAGAAATCACATATCGTTATGTAACACACTTACTGGGGAGAATTAAGAGGTAGGAGCAGAGTGCAGAGCAGTAGAAGACCACTATAAGCTTGCATGTCTCCAGCCTCCTTCATCCCTCCCCCTTGCCATCTCTGGAAATAGGACTGTTTAACATGCAGCATGAGAAAGATGTGTTAGAGCATCTTGCTCCCTTACTTTTGAGGCTTCTGACCCTGTACCCTTTACTTGTAGCACTGTGACCTCAGCTGTGTTCACCGTGGGAGACAATGTTGTTTCAGGCAGTGATGACCGCACAGTAAAAGTCTGGGATTTAAAAAATATGAGATCCCCAATTGCAACTATTCGCACAGACTCTGCCATTAACAGGTAACAGTTGATTGTAATGTAATGTTTTATTATATAGATCTAGTATTTAATTGATACGACCTTCGGAAAATGGTTTAGACTTTGGGAATGTATTTTGTTGACCCTTTAGTCAAATTGAGTAGTCTAGAAATTTTCAGATATATTCAGTATAAAATGAGGTAGTTACATTTACAAGAGTTAGATGTCCTTGAAATGTGAATAATGTGGAATATCCTACTTTATCTTCTGTAAATTAAAAGTTTATGTTGCTACCATTTTACATATAACTCATTTTTATCTCTTTGCAGGATCAATGTATGTGTTGGCCAAAAAATCATAGCCCTTCCCCATGACAACCGACAAGTGCGATTGTTTGACATGTCAGGAGTGCGACTAGCACGACTTCCCCGGAGCAGTCGACAGGTAACAGTAAATATGCATTTGTAAAACATAAAAAGGAGAACTTGGCATTTCACACCTTAAATTATTGCTGTCTAGCAAAAATCACATGTGTGATTTTATCGTTTTCTAGTAACTACATCTAAAAAGAAATGAGAAAAATAAATTTTAACATATATTTTGTTTAACCAAATATATCACAGATAATACAATTTCAACATGTAATCAGTGTAAAAATGTTAGAAATATTTTTATTTCCTTGCAAGTTGTGGGACACTAAATTTCCATTGGAAAACTTGGTCTGTTTTTAGAGTTTGCAAAATTTAAAGTAGGAAAAAGTAGAGTCACCGTATTCAAGTTGTTCCAGACTAGTATTTCAGTACCCTGAGTATCAGTATTTGAGTTTAAAATTGGATATGTTCATTTTCCTATTTTCCTTAGGCATGATTGATGAGCTTATTAGCGTACGTGTTAATTGCTGCCTTATTGGAAAGCAGAACCTTTAGTGTTTTTTTCAGTTCAGTTTATACAGGATAGGACTGTATGGAATAGCACGTAACTACTTTAGTCAGGTAGGGTTGGTGCTCATCATAATGGGTGTGGGAGCTCTTGAAGGTGGGATCCTTGCCTTTACTTCTAACCAAAAAACCACCTTTGTAAATTGCACGTTGTCATGAGGAGAAGAAATTGTTTTAAATGTTACTTTCATATGAATTGAGGTATTATTCACTGCTAACATTAGATGTGATACAGGGGAGTTAGCTGGATGTTTTTTTTTTGTGGTTGAGACTTGGATACCAGGTCAGCCCAACTACAAGTCAGAATCTCCTATGGAGACACTAGTAGCCTGCATTTAGGTGATTCCCTAGACCATTCTGTGTTCTTTGAAGTTGGTATCAGAGTCTTTAGCATAGGTATTCGTTAGTAGCTTGTTTCTATTAGTTGGAAACAGAGGTAGCTTGTGAAAGCAGCATTTTTTTTTTTTTTTTTTTTTGGTGTTGGGGATCAAACCCACGACCTCGTGTTTGCCAAGCAAGCGCTTAGGCCAAGTAGGCTGCTGAACTAAACCCCCAGCCCTGAAAGCAGCATTTCTTCAGGCTTTTGTGTTTGAGTCCCACAGCCAGTCACTCTTATTTTGTTTTCTTTTGATCTCTTCTGAATATTTTTGTGATATCTGTATGATGAATAAGCCAGTTCATTCTGTTAAAGAATCTGTTCCTGACCCTTTTGGTCTGTTTGCCTGTGTCTGCATGCACACACACCTCTAGACACTGCCAAACATGCAGTACAACATTTCTCAGGGTTGCTGCCTTCTGGTTGCTACTCTTTTGATATTACTCACTGTTGATACTAGACTTGTTTTATGGTGGAAAGCCTCAAAGTACAGTTTATGAGCTGTAAGTTGGATGTGCACTTCAAAAACTGTAGACTAAGAGCAGTCACAGAGATAGATTTAAAGTGGAGATTTATCACCAGTATAGCAACTCCTTTTCCTTGTGTGCCAGGCAGTTTCTGAAAAGTATCTCTGTCCTTATGGAGAGGTGTTTCAGCCATTTCTCTTTTTTTATAGCTTTTACATGCACTTTTTGAAGATATTATTGATTTTTTTTATCAGTTCCTTGTAAAATTAGAGTAAATATTTAAAATAAATGCAATATAAATAAAAGTAAATAAAAAATAAAAGTGCATATTTAAAAACCTTTACAACTTCTAGCAGATTCATGAGTTTCATGTGCAGGACTTTTTTCTTTTTCCCAGTATTTTGATAATTGCTAAGTGTCACTGATATCACCTAAGCAGCATCTTCAACACAGTAGAGTGTTTTCTTTTAAATGGGCTCTGTGTGTTTTAAGATTGCTTTGCAGTCTTAAAGATTGCTTTGCAATCTTAAAGTTTACATTTGAACAAATTTATAAGAGAGTATGGCTTCATTACTTTGAAAATATTTTCCTTCAAGAAAATTAGGAATTCTGAATGATTTGGTCCTTTCAATCCATATAGACAATTTCATTTTAAATTACCTGTAAACATTCAGTTTTCCTGGAATTGTAGAATTCTTTGTGGTTAGATTTATTCCTTCCTAGAATGATATATGAAATAGATTTGTTTTTAAGATTAACAAACGTCATTTAACTTCATTTTGAACTTATAGCACTTCTTCAGGTAGGTGAGTATAATTTCTGTGTCAGAGAACGATAGCTAGGAATCACTGG
Source organism: Dolichotis patagonum (assembly GCA_004027295.1). NCBI lineage: Eukaryota > Metazoa > Chordata > Mammalia > Rodentia > Caviidae > Dolichotis > Dolichotis patagonum. The sequence continues at coordinate 8,270 of PVJX010005429.1, forward strand.
CTTATTTTGTAAATGCTTTCAGTTGACCTGTTTTAAAAAGAAAAAAACCTCTGGAACGTCTAAGAAGTGCAGTAGAAGGGATTAATGATTTCAAGGTGTTTGACTTTGAGGATCGCGTATGCAACGTCTCCCAAAAGTATGTTTCAGAAAGTGAAGTTGTTTGGTCTGTTAGGAGGAATTCTAGAGTAATAGGTTACTGAAGTGCAGTGGATTGTAAAATGTAGTTTTTGTAGATGAGTAAACAAGATTCTGTATTGTGAGTGTCCTGAGTGTATGTTGTGACTGACAGACTGTGGAGGCGATGAAGCATCTTGACAGTATGTTTGTTTGTGGATCTTTTTCTGGGTGAGTGATGATGCTGTGAGTACATGAGATGTAGAAATCTCCAGTTTACCCTGGCAAGTGTCATCTTCTCAGACCAGGTGGTATAGCTGGAAGCTTTCTTTCTTTAGCTCTTGGCTGTGTGATCCTTTTCACCTTATTGTCAATACACGAATGCCTTGCATTTGTTTTCATTTTTATTTTTTTCGGTACTGGGGATTGAGTCCATGCTAGGCAAGGGTTCTACTACTGAGCTGAATCCCTAGTTCTTTTGGTTTTTTTTGAGACGGTCTGCTAAGTTGTCCAGGTCAACCTCAAACTTGGCAGTCCTCCTAAATGACTGAGATTACAGGCATATACCACCATGCCTAGCTTTCATGTATCTTTAAATAGTTCTTATGCAAAGGTTTCAACAAGTAATAGAAGGTACTTTTTGTGTGGGTTTTTCCTTTTTCACAGTTACTTTGTTTTGTGGCCTATTGCAGTTCTCTCCCCAGTTATATAAACATTATTTATATGTAACTGTTTTGCAGAGGAGAATTTCGTGCCATTCTTTGAATGTTTCTTTTACTTAATAAATCTGTCAGTATTAGTTAATTGTAATTTTGGTATCTTATTATGTGATATAGCTATATATTAGCCATTTTATTAACTTAGAAAATCCAGGTGATTCCTAAGGTGTCAACTGAATGCATTCTAAGTACTGGGCATTATCTTAAGTGCTTACACCTATAAATCAAATCACTAATACTAGTCACACTGTAAGCTTTGTCAAATACTTTACAATAATTTCTCTAGCATTATCATATTTAACTGGAATTCCTAGATGCTAAGAATATTTCTGAAAGGCCTTTTGTTTGGTGGCACATGTATGTTTTCAGCTCCTTTATTACCTACACCGATTAGTTGTAAAATAGTATTTTAAGTCTTTGAGTGAATTTCATTTAACTTACAATATTTTCTTGTCTTATTTATTAATTTAAAATGTTCAAATTAATGAGTTACTTTTGTGTTTCACTATGTGTTTATTTTCCAAAAGAAAGATTCACAGAGGGTGAGTCATCATTCATTCATCCTGTGTCCTGATATCACACATGTCATGGTGGCTTGCCTAGCACGTCACTGAAAGCCTATATTGCCATACTCAATATTTTTGGCTCACTAGGACTTCCTGTGTGTGTCTTTATGTATGTGTTTCCCTCTTTTATTTTAATCATTTTGAATAGTATTGTTAATTTAGCTGAAGTTTTGTAAATCTTATTTCGGAATAATGCCCTAATTTAGGTTTGTTTGATTATTGATAGGGCCACAGAAGAATGGTGTGCTGCTCAGCGTGGAGTGAAGACCACCCCATATGCAACCTATTCACTTGTGGGTTTGATAGGCAAGCCATTGGTTGGAACATCAACATTCCTGCGTTGTTACAAGAAAAATAAGGTCACCATTGTTCCTTAATTTTATGATTTGCCATGGACCTTTGATTCATGCAGGCTTTTCTGCATATTAATCAGCCATTTTTGTGTGAGTTTGACCCTGGGAAGGGTGCTTTGTATATGTTATTTTCACATCGTTCCCAGCTTGCATGAAATGTACAGAAAAATGTGTGATCATATTTTTTATTTTTGTCATATATATATATATATATATATATATATATATATAGGCATCCTCTGGTCAGTAGAAGTGAAGCTCACCTTCCATGTAGCACATACAATGCTTGTAAGTTGTTGACATTGAGAGAAGAACAGTAGGGCATTACATTTGTGTGAATTAAATGTGAACCTATGTACTTTTTGTGAGGCATAAACAGTCTGTTGCATTTTCTGGAATAATTATACATATCTACCTTATACTGGGAAGATTGCCGAGCTGCATTTGTATTGGCTAGTGAGTGGCAGGAATCATCAAAGATTTCACGTTTACTTCTGTATGACGTTTTAGCATGTGCTGTTGTCAGCTTTAACTTTTAATTTCTATCATAGTTTTGTAAAAATAACCTGGATTTGCAACATTCAGTTTCTTTTGAAAAGAAAATATTTCTGCTCTTTTTATAGAAAACCGTTTCAATCTCTTGAGGTCTCATACTAGCAAATTCTACAATATAATGATTCTAATCGCCAATTTTAGATATAAAGCAAAATACAAAGCACTTTAGTTTATAGCTGTGGTTATAAACAGATTTTAAAAGTTTCAAATGATATCCATTGAATGTGACTTGACCTTTATAAGAAGGCCCTGCTACCTGAAAGCAAAATCTTATTTATTTTTTACATCTTTAGTTTGCATATTTCTGAATGGGTTCACTTCCTTGCTGGTATTTGAGAGCCAACAGTGCAAATAAAGGAGTACTACCTCAAAAATAAATATTTGGAAAACTTTGGAGTCTCACTGTTACCTAGCTTAAAGCACTTTTGATTTATAGCTGGAATACTGAATTCAATTTAGAAGGCAAGAAAGACAATCATACCAAATGTACCCTGAAGGTAAAAAGTTCTTCAGTTAGGCTAATATGATGATTATCATAACATCTAGTTCACAGTTAACAAAATACTTTTGTCTGGCGTAGCTGGGATGCCTCTCAGTGCCAATCCTGCTATTGTCAAAGTGAGCCTGTTATTCTTGCCTTCTTAGAAATTACTGTTCATCTGAAATTTGTAAGTTAATGTTTCGTGTTGAGTTACAGTTTTAGTAAAGAGACATCTCACTTACTGCCCCTCATATTTGTATTGTAATCCTTTATATATGACTATTTGGAGACTGATCATGTGGAAAGGCACAGGAAGGAAGGTGATGTTTAAAACTATCATGGTGACATACTCCCCACCCCTCCCAATTCTTTCTGTTTATCCTTGTTTGGTGGTGACATACGAGAGCAACAGAGCTGGTAACTGGTTGGTAGTCACCAGATAAGGTGTAGTACTGTAGTACATAGGACATTGGAGTGTTCTTTGGTGAAACAAGGACAAGAGTGAGTAGTGCCTCGTTATTGGCATATTTTATATAGGTCCTACAGGAACTGATCTTAGGAACTTCACTTCGGAATCATTCAGAATGACTCTGACATGACTGGTCTAGCCAGGAAGGAGGGACCCAGGAATAACCAATAATGATGTAGAATAGAGTTAAGGTTGCCAACTAAGGGACAAACCATGAATGTTTTATAGAGTAATTTTATTTTTTAAGCTCAAAAATTATTATTTTTAAATTCCAACATTTTCTGATCACTAATTCTGATCAGTGTTTTTTGAGAACTGAAGTCAGGCTGGTTACTGTGGTTGATTAGAATTTCAAGTCTCAGTTCCTGCTGTCCTGAGTGGATTTTGCTTATACTGTATCAAGGTATGTGCTGTGTCCTAATTTTACTTTAAGGTGAGAGGTGATTGCCACATCCCTTCTCACTTCACTGCATATGCAAAGGCAGGGACATAGATGACTTCCAGTGGTAAGCTGCACAAGCTGTGTTCTTGGGTTCCTTGTATTTTAATTTGGAAGTGTAGATGTCTTAGGATGACAGTTAGGAACACTGAAAAACATTTACAAATAACTGAATCAAACCTAAGAACCAGATTTCTGCCAAATGAAAATATTTTGAAGCTTTTAAAAATGTATTTATGATGGCCATTTTAGTTCTTTGCAGACTAGCAACTTTCACTGCCAATACTGCTCACCTTCTCTTGCTAATTGGAGGGACCAGCCTCTGACACCAGATTGAGGTTTCTCACTCATTTCTGTGAGCATGGAAGATCTTAACGGTGCTTAAGCAGAGTTCTCAGGAGCAGGGTGTGACTTTCTGTTAACAACTATGTCATCTTCTAACGTGATTTTATCTCACTGCTGCTGTGGCCATAAATATTGTTATTTTCAAGAATTAGAAATAGTGCATGCGTGCGAGTGTGTGTGTATGTGCATGTGGCTAAAATTAAGTCATGTTACCAGCCACATGTGATCTCATCTGAAATAGTGTTTGGAAATAGGAACACTATTATGTGTTGATATGTCCAGAATTTCATTTAATAATGGAAGGAAGTGTGTGGTTATTTAAAAATGTGTGTTGATACAAAATTTCATAAGAGGATTTGTTGTTGGACAAAACAGGACTTTTTTCAAACACTGCACACCAGTTTCTGTAGAGTCAAGTGTTCTGTACATATTTTTGATCTGAAGATTATGTAAATCATTTGTTAGTTAAATCTGTGAAAACAAGTTTGTTTGGGGGAAAAAGTATGCATTTATAAGTGTCCTGTGGAATCAGTTACTTTTATTGTATTGATGTAATTGTTTTTAAGTGTTCAGTGTCTTCATTGCAATACGAAATGCATTAAAACATCCATGTTCCATGATGACTATTATAGAAGTTTTATGTTATTGAGTCTGTTATTATTTTTACTTTTTTCATGTTTGCTCTGTGAAACATTGTTAATAGTTATTTAAAATCACAATTGACTAGGAATTGATCAATTATAGTATTGCCCACTTGAGAAATTTCAGTTTTAAACTTAAAATCCAATTGCATTATATTTCCTGTCCATCTCTTTTGCTAAAGTTAAATGATACATAATTATGCTTGATCATCCCTCATCATTACTACAAAACCTGAAAGGATTAACAGTTTGACCTAACAGAAGATTTTGGTAAAGTTTCTCAGAGTATCCTAAAATGCTTTTACTGTTCTTATTGCAAGCTTGTTTGAAAATATTCTGGGAAGTTAGCACCATTTCTGTGGGAGAATTCTATGGGAGAATGCATATCAAGATAGATTGATAGTGATGGGCCTGGGGATTTAGCTCAGTGGTATAGGTGCAAAGTCATGAGTTCAATCCCTGATACAAAAAAAAAAAAAAAACAAAACAACAAAAAAAAAAAAACCAACAACAGATTGATAGTGACTACTTGTTACAGTGTTATATTCCAAACCAAGTGAGTGAAGTGTTATAGTTGTAGAAACCTCAGAAGATGTAAAAGTAGTACTGGTTTCTTGCTTGTAGGTGGCCCCTTTGTCAGACATGTAAGGGACAGTGCCTAATTGCATAGGTTTGGGAAGTAACATTCAGATCCTCAAAGGTTTTTTTCCCCTAACTACTTAACTTTCTAGATAGTATTTGATTATCTAAATTTCATAACTAGATCTTTAGTTAATTTCAAAGTTTGTTAGTATAAAAAAATCAAGACTACTGTATCATCAAAATGCAAATTAAAACATCTCTTCCCTACTATCCATAGATTTGTTTTCCCCTAATAATTTAGAATTTTAAAAAAAAATTTTAAAAATTGGGAACACAAATCAACAGATTATAGTTCATACTATGGTAGGAAGAAACTAAAATATCTTTTGTTGAGCAGTTTTTGGTAAAAATAAAAATAGATTAAATAGGTCTTTGCAGTTTTAAGAACTCCAAAGTATAGTTTTAGGGAAACTCATTTAAGATTTATGGGCTGGGATAGAGACCGTTTAGAGGGAGCTATATAGTAGCTCAGGTAATTGGATCAAGGAGGTTTCTCCAAGGAAGTTACAAACAAGCCTAAGGGTTGATGAATGTATTCAGAAAATTGCAGAAACTATTCTTGTTGACAGGGATGCTGTACACAAAAGTCATGAGAAAGAGCTTGGCATGCAGCAGGTCCTGAAATGGTGTGGCTGGAGCACAGTGTTAGAGAGGGAGTAGCCCAGGATGAGATGTGCATGTATGTGTGGGAAGAGGATGAACAGGCATAGTCTCTCAGAGGCCGTGAAGAACAATGTGGATTTTATTTTATGTGCACTGGCTTTCTTACGGAGGTGGACTGCAGAGGGTAGAGATTGGATGAAAGGAAGCCATGAAGTCTTTCAGATGAGAGAGGCTGGCTGCCAGCCAGATGATGTTGGTGACAATAAAGTGTAGAAAGGATACATTTGGGGTCTATTGTGGAGTTAGGTAGTTTTTGCTGGAGGGGTTCTTTGTTCTATAATTCAGAATGCAACTGTAAAAAATGCTGTTACAGTGTTGACCAGAGGCATTCCTTAGTGTACTCAGTGTGGTTTAAGCACTGACAAACTATATACTCCTCAATAAAAGGTAAACAGTGTATTAGGCAGCTTCAGTCACACATGTCAATAAGTTTGTTACCTTTGCTACATTTAACTACTATCTGAATAAGAGGAGTTCTTTTCTTTTCTTTTCTTTTCTTTTCTTTTCTTTTCTTTTCTTTTTTCTTTCTTTTTTTTTTTTTTTTTTTTGCCACCACTTAAGCACTCTTCCAATATATAAGCACTGTGTCCATCCCTAACCAATGGGGATACTGCAGGAACAGTTACTTTCTATTAAGTGACTCTTTAAACAGGTAAAATTGATTGGTTAACTCAAACTGGCCAATCAGGATCATCCTTTGAAAATTTTAGAGCAAGAACTGAGAAAGCCAGTGTATTAGCTTTTCTGTTGCTGGGACAAAATAACCACAACTTAAAAGAAGGCTTTATTTTGGCTTACCATTTCATAAGTTTTAAGTCCATGGTTCAGTGAGTCCAAGACAGAAACGTTGTGGAAGGCAATGACTGAGGAAAGCTGCTCATTGTATGGCATCTGGAAAGCAGAGACCAGGGGAAGAGCCAGAGGAAGGCTTGTATCCTTCCAAGTCACATCTTTAGTGACCTACTTCCTCCAACCACTCTTAAGAGTGTATTCAGCTTTGAACCCATTAATGCATTAATCCATTGATGGTGTTATTGCCCCCAATATGTAATCATTTCCAAAAGTTCCATCTCTGAACACGGGCCTTTTGGGGGATATTTGTACTCCAAACCAAACCAGTCAATTCCCCGCAATAAGTTGCAGAGCTCAGAAGTTACCAGTGACTGTTTTTCAGCCTGAGTGCAAGTAACTTGAGGTGCTTCACAGTGCTAATGGAAAATTATTAGAACTGTATGCTTAAAAACACTACCTTTCAAGAATGTGTGAATGTGTGAAATAGACTTTGGAAATAAAAATAGTTTTCACCTGTATACCTTTCTTTTAGAACTTCTTTAGAAAATACTTAAGGAAAACATTATGAAAAAATGGTTTCAAATTTGAAAATATGCTAAGATTAATCATTATCAAATTAATATATGATGAGTAAATTTATTTGGTTGGAATATTGAAATAGTAACTTTCTGAAGTTCACAGTGACAACTTTGCTAAAGTTAAGTATGTATAATAAAATTACAAGGGTAACTACTTTTAAAAAACACACATTGGAAAGATTAGAAATGGTTACAGTAAGAGTATGAAGAAATGTAAAAAGCTGTCTCTAACTTAGGCTTGGAATCACAGGAAGAGCCAGTATTTTAAAAACGTCAATTCTTTCTATTTTGACAAGTAGATGTGATGCAATTTCGATTCAAATCAGTTTTTTTTCAGAATTTTTGACAATTTCATTCTAAAATCTCTTTGAAAACAAAAGATGGAGTTAGCAAGATGTTCAACAAGAGAAAAGAAGAAAAGGAAATGAAAAGACCAAGGATTTATCTTCAGCTTAGTACGGTAGTAATTATAAAAGTGTAGTATTGGGTAAGAGAAAAATTAATGCAGAAGAACAGAAAGATCAAAATAAACCCATACATGTATGAAAACTTGAAATTTTCAGCTCATATAATCACAGATTAGTGGGAGGATATTGAGTGATGGTTAATTTTATATGGCAGTTTAGCTAAGGGATGCCCAGACAGGCAAAACATTGTTTTCAGGTTGCATCTCTGCCTATGTTTCTCTAAGAGATTAACACTGGTTTGTTCTCTTTTTCTCTCTCCTCTCTGGCTCTCTCTTGTCTGTCTGGCCCTGTCTCTCTTTGGCTCTCTCCGTCTCTTTCTCTCTCTTCGTCTCCCCCCCACCACTCATGTGATGTTGGGAATTGAATCCAGGACCTTAAACAAGCTAAGCAAATGCTCTATCACTGAGCCAATCTCCTGTAAGAGATTAACACTTGAATGGGTAGATTGAGTAAAGAAGCAGAATCTGCCTGTACCAGTAGACAGGCATCATCCAATCCATTGAAAGTCCAGGTGAAACTAAAAGATGGATCCAGGTGTGGTGGCACACACCTGTAATCCCAGCGTTCAGAAGAAGTCTGAGATGGGAGGATCACTGCAATTTGAGGCTACCCTGGGCTACGTACTGAATTCAAGACCAGCTCGAACTACATGGTGAGACCCTGTCTCAACAAAACGAAATTCTCCATGTTTGTAGGAAACTTGGAAAAATTGGGCAGCAGGTAAAAATAGATATGTTGTATAAGAGAAAAATGTGAATAGCCAATAAATAAGATACATATAGAAATTAAGGTAACAATTCATAATCATTAGATTATTAGAATTAGAGGAAATCCTGTCAAGGATATTAACTACTAAAATTTTGTATATTGTCAGTTGTGTAAAATACTAACAGTAACTTTAGAAAACATTGTCTTCAGTCGGTGTGCATACTTTCATACTCCAGGAGTTACTAGGTGTACACATTGACAAGGAACAAGAAAATGAATATATAGCTAAACAGTGACATATTGTGTAGCAGTAAAAGGAACTATTCACAGCTACATGCAAACTTGCAATTTAGGAACATATAATTGATGGAAAAAATAAGCCACCAAAGAATATACAGAATATGAAACCCTATTTTTATAAGCCACAAAACAAGTAAAAACGCACTTTCTTTTTATACTACCATTATCATTATCATCAGTACCACCACCATCATCATCATCATATTTGGGGACATTGGAATGAAAATACAAAATTCAGCCTAATGTTCTCTGGGCCAAGGCTGAGCTAGGGAGGCTGAGCTAGCAAGGTAGGGGAATCAGGGAAGAGCTTAGAATTGGTAATATTCCATTCTTAATTTGAATGGTAGGAACCCAAGTTTTGATTTTTCACTTTCATGATTTTCTTTGTATATTTCCTTAATGCATATTATGTAATTAAAAGTAATAGTTATAGCGTTTGCTCTTTCAAAGATGGGTAAGTGAATGCTGATAATGGGGAATTTATAATGTTTTTTGACAGCATCAATTTCAAACTTACTGGGTAACTATATTTTATTCACATCACATATTGGCTATTTTATTCATTTAACAGTATGTAGCTTTATTACTTTAAAATGTTAGATTTTTCAGTTGGTGCAAACATTCCATAGTAATAGAAAACACAAAGCCAATTTTGTTCCAAGAAAATGTTCTTGAAAAAATGGTCACTAAGGAAATTGTAAAAAGGCAGTGTGCTATACTGTGTCAAAATTGGACTGTTTTCAAATACATTATAGAAATTCTAGCTTTCAAATAGGAAATGTAATAAGGATTTCATTTGCCAGGTGTGATCATAAAACAATAAAAGTAGTTTTCTTATGTTGCTCATAAACTGAGACTGAAGATAGTTTCAAGCCCAGGAGACAGTCCAAAATTTGTGTTGAGCAGTGGCTACATGTGAGAATAAGAATTTTTATTCTCAAGCCCTGTATTTTGAGAAAACAGCATTTATTTGGATAGGTGGATAAGTTCTGGAATATTTGCTTAAATATCATTTGTTATAATGCATATGTATTACAGGTATCTTCTATTTTCTGGATTTGTTTTTAATAAATAATAGAAAATATTGTGTAAGCTTATTTTTTTTTCTTTCTCCATGCTAAAATTAATTGTATATATTCCCTAACCAGTTTGTTAGATGCAGCTAATTTCTTTTTTTCTTTGCAAAAACAAAGAGTTTTATTGTAATGTAATTGAAATACAACACAATGAACACATTTAAAATGTAAAACTTGACATACATATTTACCCATGAACTCATCATATTCAAGATAATGCGCATATAAATCCCCCCCAAAAAGTAGACCCCCCCCCCGCCCTATCAGTCTAACTGGGTCTATTGATTTTATTGATGTTCTGGAAAGATACAAATCATTTGTTCATTGACTTATATATTTTTTGTATTTTGAGTTTATTTTTATAGTTATTTCTTTCTTATTAATTTGTATTTAAGTCCCCACCCCCATGATCTTCGGATAGAAGTTAAGTTTTTTCATCTAAGATCCTTTTTTTCTGTGTAAGGCATTTCATAGTATAAATTTTTCTAAGTGCTACTTTGGTAGCATCTTAAAATTTTTGATATGTCTTAACATTTTCACCAACTTCGCAATGGTCTTTTTTAACTTTTAGTATTTCTCTTTGACTTTTTAGAGGTATGTTATTTAGTTTCCAAATATGTAGAATTTTCTAAATATCTTTTATTATTAATTTATATAGAGTAAATAAGGGTCGTATGTTGTATTCCTGGAATCTTTTTAAATATATGAGAACTTCCTTGGCAACCCATAATATAGTCTCTCTTGTTAAATGTTCTTTGTGCACTTGAAAGAATATGTTCTCTGTTGCTGATGTGGAGTATTACATAAATATCAGTAAGTTGGTTGATAGTGGAGTTCAGGTTTTCTATGTCTTTATCTTTAGTTTCCTTTGGTTTGTTTTGGTTACTAAGAAAAGGAATTATAATTGTGAATGTTTATTTCCCCTTAGAGTTTATCTTTATCTTGTATTTTGAAGCTTTGTTATTAGGTACACAAATATTTAGAATTATTGTATCCTTTTGATCAATTGATTATCATTATGATACGAACTTCTTTTCCTTTGGAGTATCTTCTGAATTGTACTTCATTTGACATTAATAAGGTGTCTTTAGCTTGCTTTTGTTTAATATTTGCATGATATAATTGTTTCATCTTCATAAATTTGTATCCATATGGTGAAAGTGCATTTCTTATAGTCAGGATATGGTCAGATTAAGTTAAACAATAATATACAACACTCATCATGTAATATTTATATATCAGTAATAATATCTTTACCTTTTAATTGCAGCGTTGAGACCATTTACATTGAATGAGATTTAGTCACGTGGTTATGTTTAAATCTGTTACCTTACTCTTTGTTTTAGATTTGTTCCATCTTTTTGTCATCTCTCTTTTCTGTTTTTCTATCTTTTCTTGGGTAGTTGAGTATTTTTATGAAACTGGTTAATTTACTAGATAATTCTTTTATTGTTTCAGTTTGATTTAGGATTTATAGTATGTAAGTTGAACTTATAAGCCTACCTTCTACTTTTGCATCCTCTACTGCATTGTTTTGGTTTAAATAACCTCTTGAAGCACTTTAATAACCAATCATACTTACACTCACAGCAACCATCTTATTGATCTTTATTCTTTTATGTAACTCCATATTTCCATCAAGCATCACTGTCTTTTTTCCTGAAAAACTTTTAATACTTTTTGTAGTGTAATTTTCTTTGGGTTTTTTATTTTGGATTTTGTGTGTCTGAAAAAATGTTTCACCTTTATTTTCAAAGATTTTTTACCGTAGGTTGTTCCCCTACCCCCACCCTGTTGGTGCTGGAGATGGAACCTAGAGCTTCATGCAGGCTAGACAAATACTCTACTACCAGTCCTCTACTATCTTACTATTTGCAATGTTCCAAACAATAAATTGGTTGTCATTGTTATTTTTGTTTTTCCATATGTAGCATGTTTTTGTTGTTGTTGTTGCTTTTAATATTTTTCTTTATATTTGTTTTGAACAATTTAATTGTGGTGGATCTTTAGTTTTTTTCTTTATCGTTCTTGTGTTTGGCATTCCTTGACCTTCTTTAATCTGATCTTCACCAAATTTGGAATGTTTGGGGGCATTTTTTTAAAACTAGTTGTTCTGTTTCTTGTCCTTTATTGATAACTTTAGTTACTTGCTTATTCATTTATTGCAGTTTATTTTTCACAATGAACTGGTTTTTTGGTCTTTTTTCTCCTTGTTTTGATTTGCATAGTTTCCATTGCTGTCTTCAAGTTTGCTATTTTTTCTGTAATGTTTTATTGTAATTTTGTTTTAATTGATATATAAAGATGTACATATTTATGGAATGCCATGTGGTGTTTCAATATACACATAATATTTTGTAGTGTTTAAATCAGGGTAAGTATACCTGTTTACTCAAACATTTGTCATTTATGATTAAAAATACCCAAAATAATTTCTTCCAGGTTTTTGGAAACATGCAGTACATTATCATTATCTACAGTCTTCTAAAAGGGAAATAAAAGGGAAATAAAACACCCAGAATGATTTATCTTAACTAATTTTGTAGCAGTGACCCACCTTTGCATCATTGCTTCACCCTTACTATTCCCCAGCCTCTAATAATTACTTTTCTCCATTCCATGCCTATGAGACAAACTTTTTCAGATTCCACATAGGAGTAAAGTCACATAATATTTGTCTTCCTGTACATATCTTTATTTCACTTAACTATGTCCTCCAGTTCCATCCATGTTGTTGCAAATGACAGGACTCCATAATTTTTATTTCTGAATAGTGTTCCATTATCTGTATATGCCACATTTTCTTTGTTTTTCAGTCAATTTCATTTATTAGCTATTGTAAATAATGCCACAAAAAACATGGAAATGCACATGTCTCTGAAATACTGATGTCATTCTTCTTTTGGATATATATCCAGTTATGACATTGCTGTATTGTGTGACAGTTTTAATTTTTTGAGGAACTGTTTTCCATAGTGGCTGTACTAACTTACAGTTCCACCAATAGTGCACAAGCCTTCTCTTTCGTCCACCTTTTCACCAGCACTTGTTATCTGTTGTTGTTGTGTTGTGTTTTTGTTGTTTTATGTTTGCATCATTACTATGAGCTTCAATCCACATTTTTTCCTTGCAGAATTTTTTAAAAGGCATCTGTCCGTTACAAGTGGACATCAGTGTATTTTTAACAAAATAAGAGGACATTCAACCCTTCTGGGTTTTGCTCCCCCGATCCATATGTACTTAAGATATCTCAAGTGCTTTTAGGATTGCTCAAGAAAAGGAATACAACATTGTAGTTGCAGTAATCTTGTGATTGAAATTTTCTGGGAATTTTCAGAATGTACATACAGTGAACTTATTTAATATCTGGTATAGCTCTGAAGCAGTATATAGTTTCTATTAATTTTCTAGCTAGTAGTTGTATTCCGTATTTTAAAGATTTCTCAGTGTGCTAGGAAAAGGGATTCAGTAATACTGTATCCAACTTACTACTTCCTGTGGAATGTCAAATTCTTAAAAAATTGGGTGGCTTTTATGGAGACTAGAGAAAGGAACTGCGTAACCTAGAGAGGGCTCAAGGCTGTTATTAGATGGCATATGACCAGAGCAGCTCCCTTAGGTGGTGTGTTGGTGCAAACCTCCTAGTAGACTTTTTAAGGCAAGAAGTTTGCCCGAACCCCAGTAATAATCTCAAGGACCTCCTCAGATATGATATAATCTATTATTTTTATATAAACAGTTGAATATAAACACCATTTATGAACTTAATGGTTCAGAATTCAGATTTTTTCCTTTTCTTGAAAATATTAGAACACCAGACAAAACTAGGGCAGCCTTTCCATGTTGCAGTTTCTTGGAGCTGCGGTGGAGCTGCCCCATGTAGATAACTGAACTACAGAGCATCCCTGGCTGCTTCTGCCCCACTTTGCTCAACCACATCGAGTGCTTGTGTCTGTAAGAGCCTGAGCTCAAACCTTAGGGAATGTGCCAATCAGCTGGTAGAGTTTATCTCTACAGCCTGCCTGTGTACCATGCCTCGGACTCCTCATCTGATGTCCTGAACAACAAAGCACTTTATACCAACATTCTTTTTTTTCCCCATAGTATTGTATTCTAAGAAATTTTAAGTCTACAGAAAAGTTGAAAGATTTTTACAGTGAAAATCCACATTACTACCATTTAGCTTTTATGATTAACATTTTACATTCTTGGAGCTGAGGGTGGATAGCTCAGCGGAAAAGCATGTGTCTAGCATGTGCAGGGTGTTAAATATATTTTTAAAAAAATTTTTAAAATTTTATTTAAAAAGAAAAGAAAACAAAATAGAAAAAAGGGTAGCAACAATACAAAATTCCAAGGGAAAAAAAGAAAAGAACAAAAAATACTAAGAAATCATTACTTGATAACTTACATACTGTCATCTTGGAAATAGTTGTTCAAGTTACAAAGTTAAAACATACAAAGTACACATTCAAACAATGAGACTGTTAATAGTTCTGCTCCATGATCTAACAAAAACAGTAATATGGTCATTCATCTTACATACTTAAACATACATGCAATTATATCCTTTAGAGCACTTTCCTATCTTTTTTACAGTAGCAATTACACATTTTGGGTTTTATTACTCCTACATTTCTTATTAAGTCTGCCACACTCACAGCCGCACCCTCCAGAGAGGAGAAGAGCTCCTTGTTCTCCCGGCACCCCAGTCAACCACATGGTGCAGGTTCTGAGGTGCCAGCGTCTCCCTCCTTCGGCCCCTGAAACTCTGCCACACTCACAGCCGCCCCCCAGAGAGGGGAGGAGCTCCTTGTTCTCCCAGCACCCTGAGTCACTGCATGGTGCGGGTCTCAAGGCGCCAGGGTCTCTCTCCTGCAGGCCACCGAAAGTCTGTCACACTCATCTGCTATTTCTTTCTGATGAATTGACCATTACGTTTCCAAAGTTCTGAAATGGTCAACAGACCACAGAAAGAATTCTCTTTAGGCTCCTGTTTGCAACCAGCAGCTATAGCAATCTGCTGGCCTTGCTTCAGAGCCACAGGGTGTTAAATTTAATTGCTAGCACAAAAATAAACAAGTAGAAATAAATAAATTTCCATCAGTATAACTTTAACTTTAGAATTTAGAAGTCATAAATTTCTACAGAGTATCCTGGCACATTTCTACCAGGCTTGGAAAGGTAACATTATCTTAACCTCTTGGCCACAATAAACAGCCATGAATATCATAGCTGAGGAAAACTAAAATGCAGTGAGCAAGTTACTATGGTAGTTATCAGTGTTTTCAAATATCATGGGGTGGAAATTGCTTCACTCAGCAGTGTCCATTTTTAATCTGCACATTAGCCCTTCCTTGCTGCAAATCAGTTCCTGGTAGGAAAAACAGATCTATTGTTAGACTGAATGGCTCTGGCAGGATCTCTTTGTGGAAAAGAGACAGATAAAAGAAGAGGAATATTTCCCATAATGTCTGCCAGTCTGAACCCATTGATCCTAACTGACAGCAGAGACGTTTTAACTGGTCTTAGGAGCCTGTGTGCCATGGAAGCGGGGCCTAGAGCTGGTGGGCAGTGCTGCAGGGGGCACCCAGGCACAATGGTGATTGTTTTGTCTCTTAAGTGCCCTTTCCATTGTTGCTTCCCTTCCCATCCATCCTCAGTATCCAATATCCTATTTTGTCCTCCACTAAATGCCCATACATGTGAACACACACATGCAAAGTCCAGCATGCACACATTCACCGACTTCACAAACATGCACACACATATGGCTATGCACACTATACAGTCACATGTGGGAACTTGCACAGATAAGCACACACATGTACACATAGGTGCACACACATGCACACAAAGCACAGAAGCACTCCTTGTGCTCCTATGCTGACTCCTATTCTCTACCTTAGCTGCAAGTGCGGCTGAAGTGTCATTTTGTTGTTGTTGTTGTGTTTTTGCCAAAAGTCTTATGTTTGTATTACTAACTCAAACCCCTTTCATCACATATTTGTGGTATATTGAAATAATCTACCCCATATCTGCCTCTAGGAAATGAAGCCAGGGATGCAGATGTGCTAAGGACAAAGTCACCAGAAGCAAGCAGATAGCCTGACTTCCACGATGAGTGTGTGTGGAGTGTAAAATGTGAGCTGATGCACATTTCCCCAGAGTAGTGCACTCACAAAGCACAGAGAGCATCCTGGTCAAATCCACGAAGATCTCTGAATGATAGGAGGAAGACGCTGGGGAGAGATGCTGGGGACCACCAGGGGTATCCTGGGAGGAATATCCAAGACACAGGTTTCAGGAGAGAGGAGGAAAGTAGATCAAAAAAAGTGGAAAAGGAAGAGAATTAGATTATGAGATTGGTTTGTCCAATTGGTGGAAGTTGTGGGTGATGAGAGCTGAAACAATTTGTGACTCTAGAAGACAGCCCCTGAGAAGCATCAGAGAGCCATGAACCCTGGCATGAGAACTTCATGACAGTTCTTAATTATTCAGATGGAGCAAGACTCAGAGAAACAGTCTATGATGCTTCTTCCCAATTCCCGATTTCTTGTGTTCAATGGGATCCCTTAGGAAGGCATGCTGGCGTGGGACTGCTGGGCTGAATCAATGCTCCATTGGCTTTCCAGCATCCATCAGTGACATGGAGATCTGCCACCTCTTGGTGCTTCCAGGTGTGTGGTCAAATACTCAGAAGACTCATGAGCCAGGAGCAGGAGGAGAAAAGGTAGTATTCCTTTTGCCAAGATTTCTATCAAACAGAACAATTTATAAAGATTCCAGAACATACAGTCGTGTGGGTTGTTTGCAAATAATGTTGCTTGTCCAAGTCAAAAGCTACGGAGAATTTCAGGCTATTAAATATTTCTCATGTTTCAGTTCGAGTTAAAAAAAATAAAAGACGGGTTTAGTTCAACAAGTAGTTTACTCAATCAAAAATTGTCTAAAAACAATTATTTTCCAGATTCCAAATATTCAGTTTTGCTCATGGCCTCATTAGGAATTAGAAAAGAAAATCAAGCAAGGATATTGCCACTAGAAAGAGGGATGTAACTTGGGGGGCAAATGACCTATCAAACAAATGTCCACCCCACACCAGGGGCTGACTCAGAAATTTCCTCTCTTCTTGACTTAATGGGTTGCTACTGGATTGTGATGGCTGTCCATGTGAGAAGTATTATCTTTATGGTTGTGTAGCTGTTAAGTGTGAGAATAGAATCCAGGTGCATACTTTAATCCCAGATACTTTGAGAGACTGAACTGGGAGGATTGCAAGTTTGGGGCCAACCTGGGCAACTTAGTGAGACCCTTTCTCAAAATAAAAAGGTCTAGGTATATGACTCACTGGTAGAGTGCTTGCCTAACATGCACAAATCCTGGGTTCAATCTCCAGTATCTCCACCCAAAAATTAAAAATCTAGGACTTTATCTAGAATCTAGCTTTACCAGATTATAATTCTATAATTATAGTATACTATGTACTTGGATGTATCAATTAGATTTTGTAATTGTAAGCTGCAGACTAGTACAATACAGATTTAAAATTTCATTGTTTCTTCATGAGAAAACTAAATTACACATGAGCAACTGAGCACACAGATCCACATGGCCTCTGCTCTTTTTAGAAATGTGAAGAGTTGGCTTTGGCGATGTAAGAATCTCAGGTTCCTGACCCCTCAAATTCAGAACCTCACAACACATGTATTTATGCTGATGAGAAGTGGAAAAGGGGCCTGGCCTTGTTACTTGCAAAGATTGATTAGGAAGTTGAAGCAATTTCACATATTTAACAATCACAGCAAATCTAATACTGGTAGATGTTACAGAATAAATCATAAAATCCAAAAGGTTTAACATATTTCTAAAATATATTAATGATTAAGAATACAAGAGGTATCGCATCTCGGCCTTTTGGCTAAGATCAAGTGAAGAATACAAGAGGTAAAGGGATAACCAACCTTATTCTTAGATTGAAGTACTTTCTGTTATCTGGGAAAATAAAAGCCAGTTGGGAAAGAAAAAACCCAGGTTTTCACAGCCATCTTTCCAGCAGTCAAGTTTTGCCTTGAAGTGTTGTTCAAACTCAGCCAAAAAATACCCATAGAAGAAACAAAATGTTAGATCATTGGCTTTGTTTCTGCCTGTTTAGGAAAAGAAAACTGTGTTGCTTTGTGAATATGTACACATACTGGTAGAGAAATTAATGTTGCCTGCATTCCATATTTAAAGACTTCCAGCAAAAGAGGGAAAGAGTCAGAATTACGCTTTATTTTCATGTTCATTTTAAGAAACACTGGTACAACCATGTAGTATGTCTAGTATCCTTACTTGCTTAGGTGCCTGAAGTAGAAAAGGCCAACTTAGCCATTACACCCCACATTCTCTGCCTTCATCTGGCCATTTTGTCCATGTGTGCTGCCTTTCCCAGTCGGCAGGTTTCTGGGCACAAGGTTAGAAAAGTTTTTCACATTGTCATTTATCTTCGTGTACCTCTTTATTCTGTCTTTTATCTCTAGAATTGATTATTCTGTTGCTAAAAAATTGTTGTCAACCTCCTATTTTCACTACAGTCCCCCCATTTAAGCTTTCCCCCTGTGTTGTGTATCATTCTTTTTCTTCTTTCTCTTGTCACTCCTTTAGCATGCTCACATTTTATTCTACAGATTGCTATTGGTATTTTATCACTTATATTGTGGAGGAGGAGTGCCAGATGATGCTAAATCCTGTAAAAAATAAGAACTCACTTCAGGTGGGGCCACCTAAAATGCTAATCTGTGACTCTCCTGAGACACCAGTCAAGGGATGGCAAGATGAAATATTTTACACATTTCTCAACCAAACACCAAGTTTGACCAGACTTATCATTATGAGTTTAAAAACCAGTATCCCACTTTTTTCTGTATTTTAATTTCATCTATCTCTGTATTAGGATGGTAGCTTAAGCCAGGGGTCCCCAACCCTTAGGCCATAGGCCAGTACCGATTGTGGCCTCTTAGAAACTGGGCTGCAGCCGGGGATTTAGTTCAGTGGCTTAAGCGCCTGCCTGGCAAACGCGAGGTCATGAGTTCGATCCCCGGTACCAAAAAAAAAAAGAAACTGGGCTGCACAGCAGGAAGTTAGTGGCAGGGAAGCAAGTGCAACTTCATCTGCATTTACGGCCACTCCCCGTCACTTGCATTACTACCTGAGCTCTGCCTCCAGTCTGGCATTAGCTTCTCATAGAAGTGTGAACCCTACTTTGAACTGTGCATGGGAGAAATCTAGATTGTATGCTCCTTATGAGAATTCAAATCCAATGTAATAATAATAACAGAAATAAAGTACATGATATAATAATAAAATGAATAATAAATGTAATGAGCTTTCATGATCCCAAAATGACCCCCACCCCATCCCACCCCACCCCTCTTCAAAAATTGGTCCCTGCTGCCAAAAAGGTTGGACATCACTGGCCTAAAGTGTACCTGACCTGACAATAGAGATAAACTCATAATCTTGAGAAATTGGTACAATAGTTTTCCTTTCACCACTATGACAAAATGCCAGTCTTAATGGCTTCAAACAACATATATTTATTATTCAGTGGTTTTATGAGTTAAAACGGTAGGGCATCATTGGGCTGGAGTCAAGGTGTTGGCAGGCTTATGGTCCTTTCTGCAGGACTGTTTCATTGACTTTTTTTCTAGGACTACCCATACCACTGAGACTGGGACCCCTCCCAGCATCTGCAAAGTTGGCATATCTCACCTTTCCATCTCCTTCACTGTCCAAATGTCTCTGACTTCTACTGTGTCTCTCTTCCATTTAAGGACCCTACAGATTACATTGAACCTATCCAGATAATCCAAGATGATCACTCTATTTTAAGGACAACTGATTAATACCTTTTATTCCCCCTGCAACTTGAATTTCCCCTTGTCATTGTCATAAAATAGTCACAAGATCTGGGGTTAGGATTTGGACATTTTTGAGAGGCTGTTATTTTGACCACCACAGCAGGGATAAATTTTATGTTATTTTTAAATTCATTTCCTTGAGCAAAATATTAAGTTAATAATGCAATGTTTGAAAATACCAATGTAGTTTTAACCTGTTTTGTATGTCTATGACATTGTTCATAGCTACCAGCTTTATAATAAGCTTCTTGTTTCATACTCTTTAACCCTTGTCCATTCTCTAAAAACTACTTATTAGCCTACATTAGCTCTTTTTTTTCTAAGCCAGATAAAAGTCTAACAGCAGCAAATTGTTTTCTGTATCTCAATTTCCATGTCTCTGAAATGACACCTTTAGAGTTCCTGCTAATTTGTCATAAACATCAATCATAAAATATGGTCTTTGTTGCAAAGAAATTTATAATATATGTAGGGGGCCATATTCCTAACATTAAGAACTTTTACATGATTGTTTATAATTTTGGTTGACTTTTTCTTTACTGAAATACTATTTTTTTTTTTTTTTTTTTGGTTCTGGGAATTGAACTCAGGGCCTTGCACTTGCCAGGCAGGCACTTGTGCCACTGAGCTATATCTCTGGCTGAAATAGTAATTTTCAAAGGAGTGTAGCTCACATACAAATCATTTGCCTAAAAACAGTCTGAATAAGGACCTGCACTTTCTAGGCACTGGATCAGTAGTCACTGAGAGGGATAAAGATTCAGGAGAGGAAATAAGTGGAGAAGAGTGGTATTGGGATCCTTTCGTACTATGTTCAAATATTTGCTACCATGTTCAGTAACTTGGGGGTGACAGAACAGCTAATTTGGTTATCTGGTCATTTGGAACTGTCATAGCTTTCTTTCTTTTTTTTTTTTTTTTTGGTACCGTGGATCAAACTCATGACCTTGCACTTGCCATGCAGCTGCTTATGCCACTGAGCTAAATCCCCAGCCCACATCATAGCTTTCTGATTCTTCCTAAAGCATTTTATTGGATTCATTGGTGTCACCCTCACACTGTGTGACACTTGAGTAGTTGACAAGCCGTCTGTCAGAGAAGAAAGAACCCAAGGAAAGAAAAATGAATAACCTTTCATTTGTAGTTTTAAAGTTTTACAAATGAACAAAATGTCATCTGGGTACCTGGTTTTAGGTCCAAAACAAATGTTGACTCTTATTTTAGCTTCTTTCTATTCAGGATCCCATGACCGACCACATCCCTCCCTGTTACATTTCTGGGTTTTCTCTAGAACCTGCTTCAGTTTTCCCTGAAGGACTTTTAAAGACCAATAATTCTGGATCATTTATGTCTCCTCTCAAGCTCTGACTAAGACAGGCGTGGAGCTTGTCCCATTCATTTTGTGCTCTCTCCTAGCTTAGTCTGACTCCTCTGAGTTTCCAGGTGCTCTCTGACCACAGATAGGGGGTGTTTTAGTGTGCAGAGTCCTTCCCTGAGAGCTCACCAGGCGACAGGGCACACCGTCAGACGCTTGGGAATACGTGGCTGCCAAGCAACATTTGCTTTCTTAGGAATAGGGTAAAATATGTTAGTGTATAATTTATGTGCCTGTAGGCACTGTAAGGTAATATAATTGGCCTGTCAGGGCAGCGGTGTTGTTTGCTTTGAAATATGCCTATCAACAACCACTCTTAAAACTGCTGGGAATGTGCTGTGACTTTTGATGCACTGATTTAAAGAAAACCCCCAGGCTTACCTGGGCCTCATTCATTAACTTTTTCCACATTGTGTTCAGAAGCACAGAACAAATTTGTCAAAACAGCAGGTTGGTTTCTGTTTCAGAGCCTGCAGAAGTGCTTTGTCTGGTGCGTTTGATGATTTTCTTTAATAAATATGAGGTTATCTTTATGATGTGATGTGCAACAAATATAAGTTCCAGGATGGAGAAGAGGTGTCCTTCCATACAATGCTGATTTGCAAAGCTTAAAATTTGCAAGTGTGTCCTCAGCTTCATGGGTGTATGCTGCTATAGGGTGGAGAGCACAATTTTTGGAGTGCAGATTGGCTGTCCTTATGTGATTCCTTCTGAAGAAAAAAAATACCCTCCTGTTATCTGTCAGTACCTGCATCTAAGTGAGTAAACCATGTAAGTTAAGCACCGGTGCTGAGAAGTCATCATCTGGCAGATCTTTTTTCTTTCTTCTCTCCTTTCACTCTTGTCCAGATGTGAGTACATTTGCATCCTGAGGGAGCCTGCTGAGAATTGCCTTATCCCTCTAAGGCTACCATGGTGGGACATCCTGAATAGAAGGAGCCAGGTCATGAAGATTTGGAGCTAGAATGTTGTGTCTCCCCATCTCTTTAGCCTCAGCCACTGTGGGAACATTTATACCACAGGAATTAGCTAACACCACAAAAAGACTTAAAAGTATCTTAATTTTAAGAACTAGCTGTTGAGTATTTACCAGCAAAATATTTCTGGAAGGATTTTTAAGTGTTGTGACATGTTCTCCTTTGTGTGTGTGTGTGTGTGTGTGTGTGTGTGTGTGTGTGAGAGAGAGAGAGAGAGAGAGAGTGCGACTGTGATAGAAAGGGGGGAAAGCAGGGAGGAAGGGAGGAAGGGAGGGAGAGAGAGCACGTGAAAGAGAGCGCCATATACCATATATTTCTAAATAGGGAGTTGTGTGCAATGGAACACACCTGGACTCTCAGCTACTTAGGAGGCTGAGGAAGGAGGGTCACAAATTCAAATCCAGCCTAGGTGACTTAGTGAGACATTGCCTCAAAATAAACAATAAAAAAGGCCTGAGGATATAGCTTAGTGCTCTATGAGTTCAGTCCCCGTGATTGGGGTAGGGTGTGAAAGAACAAACCCAAACCTGACCAGAGTGCCAGAAAGGGTGGTTGGAGGTACAAAAACCCTAGAGGTTTGTGTGGCAATGTAATGGTTACCCAGGCTGAAAGGCAGTAAGGGAAAGAGACACCATAAAGAGAAGGCAAGTATATATTTGCCTTTGATAGTTGATGGCAGTCTCTCATAGCTCCTGGCACACTTTTCTGAAGATTGTTTGTTTAGTATTTGGTAGATAATAAAAATTTTTTCAACAGAAAGATTGTGCAGGTAGTCATAGCAAAAAAGAAGGCAACCACAGTTTGGAAAGAGAACTGGAGAAAACTACAAAAAGGTCTGGGGATATTATAGAGAAGGTGGAAATTGTAGGCTTTTGAAAGGAGGACAGACATTCCTGAGGAAGAAAAACTTTCACTGGCTGCTCTCAGGTAGGAATTCAGTAGAGTTTGGTGACGAAGTGTTGGGGACTGAAGAGATAAGAAAGAAACAGCAATAATTCCAAAATGCTGAGAATGAACCAAGAAAGGAGTTGATTGGAAAAAAACTGAGAAGTAACTGTTCTGAGGAGGAAAAACTAAATGAGTTTGGCTTTCCAAATATTAGATTTCAAATCTACATGGGACATGCCTGATAGTTTGTCCCCAATCATTGATGAAAGAAGAGTTGCCTCTAACCAAGTCCCCCCAGGTTATACTTCAGCATATACAGAGAGCATTTGGTTCATTGACATGTGACCTTCTAAGTCAGTTACTTTCTTATCTCTGGGACAAGATATCCAACACCTATAATTTAAAGGCCAAGTGGTATCAGGCTCCCAATTTCTGAGGCTTCACACCAAGGCTGCTGGAATCTAAGGCAGAAATGACATGTTAGAAGGTAGAAGGGCCTGGTGGAAGAAAGTTTCTTATGTCATGGCAGCGTGGAAAAAATTATATTTCAGGTAGATAGATGATAGATAAATGGTAGGTAGATAGATAGATAGATTAACAGCACATTCAGATATTCATCAATGGATTCACCCATGGGTGAGTACAGCACACTCATGATCCAATCATCTTTCAAAAGCCTCAGTTTACATGAAACTTTCAGGGGAAATTTTTTATTTAAATTATGTCTCTGCACCTGTGTGCATTCATGTTCTTTAGGTGTTCTCCAAATGAAAAATAGTCATATACATATAAAGAAACTCATATTAACATCTTTCTTAGTGCTTCTCTGATATTAGAAGGGGTCTGGAGCCTCTTTGGCCAATTACTGAAATAAAATATTAATAAAAGTACACAAAACAGTACTGTGCAGACTGAAAAGCTCCAGTGAACTTAAAAAGAATATAATTTTAAGTACAGTTTAAAAACACAATTCAGGCTGGGGATTTAGCTCAGCAGCATAAGCGCCTGCCTGGGAAATGCAAGATCATGAGTTCGATCCCTGGTACCAAAACCAAAACCAAAACAAAACAACAAAAACCAAAACAAACAAACAAACAACCCCCGCAATTCAATATGTTAACCAACATGAACTTGAGGGAAAGAACCCATTCTGGCTAGTGCTGATCAGGTGTCCAAACTTTTTTTTCCTTTGGGCTCAAACTATGTGCTTATATCTTGCAGGCAGCTGGAATAGTGAGCAAGTTTGCGCACTACTCAGGGCAGTGATGATCTTAGCTGACACAAGGGGTCCTTTAAATGTCCTTGAAAACACATAAAGCTCCATCTCTTGCAGCCAATGTTACCAAATTCTCACTTTATAATTCCCTGAAGGAGAGTTTCTAAACATCTAACTTCCAGTAACAGCAGCAGAAACCACTAATAAAGTTTTTACTATTGAGACTGGGTTGTGCCCCCAGCAGGCTCAGGGCTGTGGGTTTAGAAATGGTTCAGTTATAATCAGTGGAGCAGTATGGCTAATGCCACCAGTCAGGCAAACACACCCTGTCCTCACTAGACCGAAGCAGCCCAGCCCATACAGGTGGAATCAGTCTTCTAGATCCCAGGCAAGACTCACTGTGGAGGAGAAAACACTTCTCCCATATTTCAGTGTTCTGTCCATACACCCCTCACTGACATTCATTGTACCTCTGCATCTTTGTTGGAGTAGTCTAAGGCTGAGTGTCTCAAACACCAGTGAAAACATAAGAAAAAAGAGGGCCGGGGATTTAGCTCAGTGGCTTAAGTGCCTGCCCGGCAAGCGCGAGGTCATGAGTTCGATCCCTGGTACCAAAAAAAAAAAAAAAGAAAAAAGAAAAAAGAGAGTTTGAACATACTAATGTCTCTGTGAGAGGGAAATTATGAGAATACGTGAGATAATGTCAAAGAGCTCCTTTCCAGTATGGCCACAATGTTAAGCAACAAATTACATAGACTAAAACACACAGGTTTTTAGTGTGCAACTGTGACTTTAAAAACAAGTGAACACCATTAGATTCCTATCAGACCACACCATGTGTACTTCTAATGTTCTATGTATTGAGCTATGAAGACTGGGTAATATTTCTAGTCTTGTGATTATTTTTTTCATTTGTGTCCTGTATTAGTCATCTTTTTGTCACTGGGACAAAATATCCAACATCTGCACCTTACAGAAGAGGTTTATTCTGGCTCACAGTTTTAGTCCATGGTCAGCTGATTCCATGACAGAGTATTGCAGGGGAGAATGGGGGATAAAAAAGAGCTCAATATATATCAGCAAGGTACAAAGAAGGGAAAAGCCAAGGACAAGGATATAGCCTTTGAGGTCATGTCTCTAGTGATCCACCTCCAAGTGGGACACATCTAATGACATATTCAGTTCCTGAACTGTCAGCATTAATCTAGTGATGAGTATAGTGTACCCAGGCTCCAATAATTTTTCACACACATGAGAATTTTGGAGGGACATTTTAGATCTAAACTGTTAACATTTTGTTCCTGGCCCCCAAACGGCTTATATTCATCTCATTATGTGGAGTGCATTTAGCCTATTTCTAATAGTTGTCAAATTCATAGTTCCAGTGTTGTTCAAAAGTCCAAGTCCAAAGTCTCCTCTGACATTCAAGGCAGAGCTTTAACTGTAAACTCATAAAAATAAAAAAAGTTAAATTCTTTAAACATATCATGTCACAGGGTAAACATTCCCATTATACAAGAAAGGAAAAGGGGAATAGAAAGCAAGTCTGAAATACAGCAGGGCAAACATTAGTCACTTGCCAGTCCAATTATTTAATTTCAGTGTTCTGTCCATACACCCCTCACTGACATTCATTGTCAGTGATGACCAAAATTTTCATTTTTGGTTAATTTTCACAGTGTAATAGGAAAATTAATCAAATTTATTCAATATAAGAATCAATTGAAATGATGCCTGCTCAAACAACTCTTGGGATAGTCAGTATATGAACAAATGCACTGCCTGAGTGATACTCAGGATAAACTCTAAAGTGATTATACTCCAATACTTGAGGCATCTTGTGGTAAGTTATGAACTCCAAAGGGCTTGAGCATCCCTGCCCCTACAGCACTGCCAGGTGCAGCCCACATAGTTTTTCTTATGGATCAGGTTATTTTAAGCCCATTATTTTCCTAAGCAGATGATTCATGTTCCTTGCATCTCCAACTTCCTGAGGTCTCCCCTGCACTTTCAGCTTCATTCTCACAGCTTCACATACTTCTCTCCCAGGGACATACTGCTGAGGCTCTGAGGCCTTCTGAAATCTTAGTAGAAACCCTACAACTCTTACATTATGTGGATGATGCCAAGGTTTGTCACCAGTTTCAACAGTAGTTAGGCCCCTTTGGATCAAGGTTGTGGAGGACTCTGAGTGCCTGGATAGCTGAGCAAGATGAAACAAATTCCAGTGAATCAATTCTCTAGGTGGTCCTTCTGGAGCAGGGGCCTAAGAGCTCTCTTCTCAAATGAAAGCAATACAGTTTTTTTTTTTTTTTTAGCAATACAGTTTTTCATTGAGTCTGAAAGGGTGGAATGTTGTTGATTTCTGAGGTGTCCTATTGTCCTTGGTTTTTAAAATGCTAATCTTTTCAGAAAGCACACTTTTGATGACCCTGACTTTGCAGGTGCTTCTTTTCTGATGAATTTGAATACTTTTTACATCTTCTTTTTGTTTCTGATTTTCAAAATCTGTAGATATGGTGTTATGGCTGTGTATAGACATCCCCCCAAAGCCTCATGCAGTCACGGGTGGGACTCTTTCAGAGATGATTGTGTCTAGAGATTCATGGTGCAATGCTAGGCTCAAGGCACTAGGATTAAGGCTGTGAGTGCTATCCACCTCAAGTAGCCTGGATGAAATATGAGAAAAAAAGAGCTGTAGTCCTCCTTTGCATTCTGCCTGTCATGAACTGTTTCTTCTATTTAAGACCTGTCTACCATGTCACACTGCTTTGATGCCAGCCAATTATGGAATGAAACCTCTACAAACTGTGAACTAAATAAACCTTTCCTCCTTTAACTTTGGGTGTCAGGTATCTTGGATCAGCAACGAGAGAAAGTAGCTTGTCATGTCCGACCCAGATGAGACCCTGTCAGCAAACATGCCATTCTCAACAAACAACAGGAATCCACTAATAGGCCATGCTGTCCTTAGTACACAAAGCAGAAGGCCATAAACAGAGAGACCAGAATGTGCACTCTCCCCAGAACCAAAGAGTCTGACATTAATCCAACACTTCCACTGACTGTTTTGACCATTCTGTGAACCTTGACCACTCCCATCCCAACCCCAAATTCCTTTAGAGAACAGCTACCTCTCTAAACCCTATAAAACTCTGCCTCCTATCTGGCCAGGGACTGACATCTTTCATGATCTTAATCCTTTCCCACCAGGCCAAAATAAAATAGGCTCATTGCTTTACACAAAAGCCTGTTTAGTTGCCTTTTACACATCATTTATCATATAACTAAGGCAGAATTATACTAGAGAAGTGTGGTTGTTACTGTAACTATACCTAATCATTTGTTTAGGAGGCTTTGGGAATGGGTTGTGGGAAGAGTTTGAAAAGGTTTAGAAATGCCAGCTGAAAATGCAGAGCTGGAACACGTTCGGTGGTACTTGATGGGAGAGTCTGATCAGAGCTCAGAAGGCCAGAAGGCTGACAGAAATCCTGCCAGTTAAGAACAAGTTTTGGAGATTCTACTGGGAAGAAGTGCCACACTGACCACTGGTCTTCAGATGATGTGTGTTATTCTTTGGCAAAAAGCATGTCTGCATTTTGCTTTTGTCCAGAGACTTTACCTGACACCGAGATTAAGGGTGACAGACTAATTAATTTTGCAGAAGAAATTTCAAGGCAGTATAATGTTGAGAGGGTGGCATGGTTACTTTTGGGGGCTCTTAGTCAAATTTATGTTGAGAATTTAGAGCAAAAAGTCCAACAGAATGTTTTAAACTGTTGTGAGTTTGGCCAGAAAGCAAGTTTTAATAAAGCTGTGGACTCCAAAGATACAGCAGAAGAGAATTTGACTGGTGAGAAGGAACAGGAAAATATCAAAGATGGCCTGAGGGCATCACAAGAAGCAGCAGAACTTCAGCCTTTGCACCCTCAAAATTTGAAAAGTGAAAGGCTTTGCTTTGAGAAGAGTGCCAAAGAGCACCATGTTCTGGAATGGCGGTTGCCTAGGGAAGTTGTTCCTTGGAGTTGCTTCATAGGCACTGAGTCCCTACAGTCAAGAGAGAAGCCTGGCTACTGCTCCAACTGGTGGCAAACCTTGGTATCATCCACCTGATGCTGGTGAATGCAGGTTGTAGGTGAATGCAGTGATGCTGGTGAATGTAGGTGAATGCAGAATACAAGAGTTGTGGAGTCAAGAAGGATTTCATCCAGATTTTAGAAGGAGGTCTGGGAGGCAAGGCAGTGTGCTTCTGAGAGGGCAGTGTGTGAAGCTGTGAATGTAAAGACAGAGGTGTAGTGGAGACCCCACAAATTTGGGAAAATCAGCATTATTTGAGAAAAACTGCAAGGAGAGAGCAGAGCCAGTCCCATAAAGAAGTCATGAGAGCTACAACCACCAACAGTGCCATAGGGTCAGAGTTAGCCAAGCCCTTTGAAGGTCACTGTGTGCCACACATTGTTCGGGTGCTGAAAGTGGAATTGTGGGATTTAATGTGTGCCTTGCTGGAGCTTGGCCTTGCTTTGTTCCTATTCCTTGCTGTCACCCTGTTTATACCTTTTGGAATGGAAATGTCTATCTTGTGCCATTGAATGTTGGAAGGATTTAGCTTTCTTTTCATTCATAGAGGGGCTTACAACTGAGTTTACCTTCTACCCACCGTGAACTCTTTTTCCTCTGTAAGGCCCATCTATCACTCTACCCTGCCTTGGAGTCATCCAGTTATGGACTGAAATCTCACAAACTGTGAGCTAAATAAAAATTTCCTACTTTAATTTTGGGTGTCAGGATCTTGGCTCAGAAATGAGAGTGAGACATAGGGGTAAAAGAAGCTGGCATGCTCATGCCATACTTTGAGAGATGGGCTGTCTTGAAGTTTCTTCTAAATTAATTAGACTACTACCCTTAATCTCAGTTTCTCACGAAGTCTCAGGACATGCACAAAATGTAGACAAATTTTCTGTCAGGGTGTAACACACATGGCCTCTAGTCCAATTGCCAATAGAGTCCTTGCTCCCAACTGAAACCTCTTGAGTTTCTACTGTGTGCATTTCTATCAGAATTCCAATTTTCTGAGCTCCAACTAGAATCTCCCACCAAACTCAGCTTATAGCATTTTAGGGTTTCTCTAGGTAGCATCTCCAAACCTTTCCAAACTCCTCCCATAAATCAATTCCAAAGGCTTCTAAACTACATGTAAATTCATCTAAATTTCATGTAAAGTCATAGCAACAAACTTACTTCTCTGGTTCCAAAATCTGTCTTAATGACCTTTTCATTGCTGGGACAAATACCTATTACAACATAAAGGGGAAGGAGTTCATTGTGGTTCACAGTTTTAGTCCATGTTCAGGTGGCTTTGAGTCAAAAACAGGATGGTACAGGGGCATGGAGGAGATAAAGGTGCTCAACCCATGGTATCCAGATAGCTGGCCCAAAGTGGAGAATCAGGGAGAAGAACATACCATTCAAAGTCATGTAGCCAATGACCACCTCAATCCAGGGAACATTTCCTGACAGCACAATGAGCTGAACGCATCAATGCTCCAGTCAGCTTCCACACACATGTGAAATTTAGATCTAAACCATAACATGTTAAATGAAACTGGATGGAAATGGAGTACATTAATTTGGGTTTGTTTTGTTTGTTTTGCAGTTTTAATGGAGAGTCCTCAAGTTACATGGGTTTAAAGAAGAAATGTACTTCTCTCCCAAATGAAAAAATTGTTTTAAGTCATCAGTATTAGTTTTAGTGATAAATAATAGAAAACCAGAATAATAAAAGTTTAGTCTTTGGCTATTTAAAGAGGGCTCTGAATTTAAGTAAAGTCATCATTACTCAAGATCTTTTAAGAAATGTCTAATCTCAGTCCTGATCCTAGCTATAGTGAGAACCTGCATTTTGATGAGTTTTCCTTGTGATTCATATGCACATTAATTTTTGAAATGCACTGATTTGAAAATGGGACTTTAGCTGGGCATGGTGGTCCATGCCTGTAACACTAGCACTCAGGAGGATGAGGCAGGAGCATCACTGAGAGTTTGAAGCCAATTTGGGTTGCATGGTGAGTTTGAGGCCAGCCTGGACTATATAGCAAGCCTCGGTCTCAAAGAAAAAAAAGGGAATTTATGCCTTTCTCATATTTAAATTTGAGTCATCTTCCAGTGCTTAGTATGTGCTGTATGAAACTTGAAAATTTAAGAGTTTTTAAAAGGTATTCTAACTTTCATTTCTGGGATTGTCTCATGGTTCAACATGGCTGCATATGCTCCATACATTGCACTTGTATTCCATGTAAAGAATACAGAAGTATTTTACTACTTATGTGGACATCCCGTCAGCTAACACTTTGGCACATGGCCATATTTAAATGTAAGAGTGACTCTTCCCACACTTAACATTTTGGTTCCTTTACCTCTCTTCTTTCAAACATTGATCTTTTCTCCTGAGAGCAGGTTCTTCTTTTTTTTTTTTATTTAAAGAGAAAAAACAAAAAAGAAAACAATGAAACAAAACAGAAAAAGGGTAACAACAATACAGAATTCCAAAGGCAAAAAATGAAAGAACCACAATAACAACAACAAAACAAAAACAAAAACACTAAGAAATTGCCACTTGATAGGTTACATACTGTCATCACTGGAAATAGTTGTTCAAGTTACAAAATTAAAGCACACAAAGTAGACATTCAAACAGTGAGACTATTAACAGTTCTGCTCAACAATTTAACAAAAACAGTAATGTGGTCATCTATCTGACACACTTAAACATACATTCAGTTATATCCTTTAGAGCACTTTCTTTTCCCATCTTTTATATATATATATTTAAATTTTATTTTAAGGGGTAAAATTAAACACAACAAAACAGAATAGAAGGGGACTTAAGAAAGCATAAATTTTAAAGCTATACAACCAGGGATCTTCACTATCTGTCATATTGTCTCTTGTTTTCTTCCAAATGATTGTCCATATCTTTGTGCAGAGATGCTTTTTCTTTCTTTTTTTTTTTTTTTTGGTGCCGGGGATTGAACTCATGACCTCACATTTGCCAAGCAGGCACTTAAGCCGCCGAGCTAAACCCCCAGCCGAGAGCAGGTTCTTAATAAATAATTTGCAACAAAATCTTTGGTTTGTGGATCATTTCTGGAAGAACTCAAGCCAAAGGATGCCATGAAATCCACACTGCTACCACACTTCAGTTGCCATTCAGGTCAAAGAGTTGCATTTAGAGATGATCCATGGTCCAGAAGCAGCATTTAGTATGTTCTGGCTCTGATTTCAATATCTGAGGTTGCCTTTGCAGGAGGCTGTGTCTATTTGGACCACTTGCTTCCAGATCAGTTACATCCAGTTAGATAGCTGATAAGAGATAAAACCTTCACACCTCAGATCACATCCCTAATGATATTCTAAAAGGCGGAAGGTATTGGAGTTTAACCAGCATGCTATTGGCATTGCTTGAATAAAAATCAATTTGTTACATTAGTTGGTTGGCTTGTTAACAAAGAATAAATAAATAAACAAAAGGAAATAAGAAAAAGCATGGAGTGGTTTTGAAGTAGAAAAGAAAATTTAGCTAGAATTTGCCATGTTTTTTCAGAGGAAGCGGTGTGATGATTGTATGTCTAAAAGTCTTTCCTCATCATTGATCCTCCCTGATCATCTGTTATTTCTGATTTCTGAAATTAGGAAGTACTAGTACCTTCATTTTATATAAATATTTCAGAGGCAATTAGGTGGACACTCTCCTTTTCTTTTTTTTGTACTGGGGATTGAACTCTGGGTCTTTACACTGAGTTACATCCCTAGTCCTTTTTATAATTTTATTTGTTATTTTAAGACAGTGTTGCCATGTTGCACAGGCTGGATTCCAGTTTACAGTTCTCTTGCTTCAACCTTGCAGGCTGCTATGGCTACAAGTATGAGCCACATTTTGAAGCTGGACAGTGTCATTTCAAAGAATTTTAGAGTAAATGAAAAGAGGTGTTTTGTTTTTCCTTAAGGGTTTGGGGTTTTGATTATTGAGGGACAATACCCTGGGGGTGCTTTAGGGATAGTATTTTTCATGACGATACTACCATGGGGTAAATGGGAAAGGTGTAATAGGAAAAGCACACAGAATAGACAGACTGTCTTTGTGAAGGGCATGGGGATTCTGCAGTCCATTCTTTTGATAAACACTGGTGAATCCACACCAAGAAATACAACATGAGTAAAGCTAATCTTGCTATTAAGACATCTATGTTTAAATGCTTCTTGGTTTATGTTGTAGCTAATTGCTTGGAATGAAGCTATATTCATTTTCCTAACAATTCAGAATATTGATGTACAAGAGAGAATGTGTGTGGATTGAGGGAACACTGTGTTGACTTTGGCTGGCACACACAGTTCAGTGTACTCTGTTTATCAGTGACTTTTTATTCCAGAGTGACTTTGGTGTTTCTAATTTTTTTAGAAGGAAAACTCTGCCATACTTTTGATGCCTACTGTTTCCCTCCTACTAAATAAGAAGATTTGTAGTGTCTCTTCAACATCTATTTCATTAACACCTTGGTTCATATTTTCAGAGTCTAGTTCTGTTGAACAGAAAATACCTTTGAAATAGGATACAGCTTTGTCAGAAGACTGTCTACTTCCAGTGGAGGCCATTGTAGACCAATGCTGTTGCCTTTTCTGCTTGAACAGGTTGTGGACTGTTTGATCAGTGGGGCTTCTAGATATAAAAAGCAGACTCAGATCGCTCAGCAAAAGGTAGTATGCTGTTAGGATATTGGGTTGCTGTGGTTAGGATGCAAACATCCTCTCAAAAGATGTTGAAAGCTTAGTTGCTGATGGGCTTTTTGGGAAGTGATTGGATCATTAGGATTTTAATTCTTTAGTAGATTAATCCACTGATAAGATCACAATTTGATGGGATTTTTGAAAATTGATGAAAAGAGGAAGTAGTACCTGGTTGAGGGGAATATATCATGGAGGGGTGATCTTGGAAACTACATCTGCACCTCCCTCTCCCAGATTTTTGGCTTCCATTAGGTTAGCAGCTTTCAACACACCCAACCACTGTGATGTTGTTCTTCACTACAGGTCTATAGGCAATGGAGGTGGCTGGCTGGGGACTGCAACCTGTGAAACCATGAGTCAAAATAAATGCTCTTAAATTGTTGATGTCGGGTATTTTGTCTCAGTGACAGAAAATTGACTAATATAGAGTCTCATGGAAACTTTAATGATGTTTGGTGGTAGGAAAGACCTAAAGCACCTTCAGAAAGTAAGAAGCTGGGTGTGATTGTTCCACAGAAACCACTTAGTTGGATCTTTCATTGTATTCTCAGCACAAGATGGCATGTTTCAGGAGTGAGTGTCTCCCTGATCTGGTTTGATACACATGTCTACCTTCCTTCTTAGTCAGAGAGAGGAACATCTATCTAGATCTCTGGCTTTTATGGTAAAAAATTCTTCCATCAAGGCTAAAAAGGGTCCAGGTAGGAGGCTCCCCAAGACATCAGCCAACAGCTTGGAATGAGGGTGGATGCTGAGGAGCTCTGACAATTCTAGAGAGCTGCAACATCACAGGGGTGTGTGTTTCTTTATAACAGCTGTGGGTGTTCACATTATCCTTTCATATGAAAGGGGCTTGACTTGATGGATGGCACTTTTTCATCTATTGCTCGCCTCAACAATGGCAAGCATTTGCATGAGGATGATAGCATGAATATGAGGTCTGACTGGTTGGTCCTCATGCATTGTAATTTGTGAGCTAGTTTTCAAACTGTTCTTACAATCCAATAAATTGAACTGTTGGGAAAGAATCCATGAAATTTCTGATGATGAATGTGTGGCAATATCATGCATATGCACAATCTTTTTAAGATATTCCCTAGAAGTATACATTATTGTGTTAATGAGCACAGAATTTCATTAATTAACCTTTAATGAATTTGGATCATTGCTGGCTCTGCTTCTTCAGGGTAACCAGTTTTGTGAATACAATATATTCCTTTTTAAATTTTTTATTTTAAAGATGATAAAACCAAACCAAACAAAACAGAATAAAGTTAATCAGAACAGGACAATGAAAGTGATACAGGGCTTCAAAAAAAAAAAGATAATAAGAAATCAACAATAGTTACCATAAGGTTTCTTGCTTTCTTCAAAATAGCTGTCCATACAGTTAGACATAACAAAATCAAACAAAGCAAAACATGGGCCGGGGATTTAGCTCAGCGGCATAAGTACCTGCCTGGCAAGCTCAAGGTTGTGAGTTCAATCTCCGGTACCAAAAAACAAACAAATAAACAAACAGCAAAACAGAACAAAACCAATTAAAACAGCTTCCTGTAGGCAGCCAACATGGGCAGAGAGAAACAGCCAGATACAC
The DNA here is from genome assembly GCA_004027295.1 of Dolichotis patagonum. Taxonomy (NCBI): domain Eukaryota; kingdom Metazoa; phylum Chordata; class Mammalia; order Rodentia; family Caviidae; genus Dolichotis; species Dolichotis patagonum. The sequence goes on from PVJX010005429.1 coordinate 42,914, forward strand.
ACTGTGCACCAAAAGGCCACCATTGGAGACTCTTGCTTCTTTTGGGCAGTAAGTGTCCATCAGGAGAATCAGACAAACACACCTCTGTGTACCTAATGCTGACAGGGGAGTCCCAGTGTAGACACACAGGCTGAGAGAAGAAGCAGTCCCAACACCACACATGGCTGGCCATTGAGGGTGCCTCAGTGCACAGGTCTGGAGAAGCCCCTCCTCATGGCCTGCTACCTCCCTGGGAACCTGGGTTTAGAGTAACCCAGGTGCCTGACCCATACCTGACACTGTGGAGGGGCAGCCAATGTGGGAAATGCCTGGTACCCCACAATAGGCTTTTTGGGAGGAACCCAGGAAAATGTCAAGATGAAACAGCAAAAGGCAATCTCAGACCTCCAGGTCACACAGAACAAGTCTGGAAGATATAGTCATGGAAGAAGAAGTCACACACCTGAAATCTCCAAGAGAATAGCAACTGAAGTAAAGAAACAACTTCATGAAAGTGTAAAAGTAATCAGAGCAGAAATAATGTCTCAAGTAAAAGAAGTCATAAACATAATGAAAGAATTGCTGAGCATATCTAAAGAAGACATAGATAAAAAAGAGAAGCATAGGAAAATGATGGAAACATTGAACAACATAGGAAGGAATTACAGTGCATAAAGCAGATTTAAGGAGATATCCAGGAAATTAAAAAATATATTAAAAGCTGCAAAAACTGCTTGAAAGAAACTGAAGACAGACTCTCAGACCTCAAAGACAGGATTGTAGCTAGCAATCACAAAACAAAAGATCTCTAATAAACAACAAGGACCCAGGAAAGGTGATGCAAAGAAAAATAATTTAAAAATAATAGGTATCATCTAAAAACCAGGGAAGATGTCAACACAAATGAAATAAAAAGACTATTTACAGAAAAAAATAGCAGAAAACTTCCCCAAAATGGGAAAAGGATCTGGCATTCAGATAAGCGAGGCATATAGGACTCCAACTAGCCATAACCAAAGTAAATCTACACCCAGACATATAATATTCAAGATCCTCAAAATTCAGCACAAGACCAGAATATTTAAAGCTGTTAGAGAAAAGAAACAGATCACCTATAAAGGAAAATACATCAGAATCATGACAGACTTCCCAACACAAACTATCAAGTCAAGAAGAGCTTGGGATTAAGTATTTCAAGTCCTGAAAGAAAGCAACTTCCCTCCTTCATTGATGTACCCTGTACAACTATCTTTGAAAGTTAAGGGAGAAACAAGATATTTCCATGACAAAGAACAGTGGAAGGAATTTTTTACTACCAAACCAACCCTACAAAAAATACTGAAGGACATTCTAGAGAGAGAGAAAAATGACCACAGTTCCAGGACCAGTGGTAGAGGAGGGTTGCTGAGCAGGGCAGGCAATAGAATGGAGGGGGAAAGTAGGGAGCCAGTGGCTGGAAAATAGCAAAGCAGAGATGAGTCAGTGCACGTTGGTTGTAACCATTAATGTAGGTGGCCTCAATTCACCAATAAAAAGAAATCCAGGCAGAGAGGATCAAGAAACAAGATCCATCAATATATGGTATACAAGAAACACATTAACTCAAAAGGAAATTCATAGATTGAAAGTCAGTGGCTTGCGTGGGCTCACAGGAAGGGCAAATTGACCTACAATATACTCTTTACTTACAAATTGTACATATGTACACACAGACACACACACACACACACACACACACACACACACACACACAGAATAAAAGTTGAGATAGATACACATTTTCTTGGTATCTTCTCCTGGTTCCAAACTGACTCTTAGAATTGGGGATGCTCCATACCTATCACACAGAGTACTGTGTTCCACAGGAATATGTTGCATCAGTGCATTTTACAGCACAGTATTTCATACCTCAATATGTTCCTGTGATACTTTGTAGTTTAAAATGAATATCATTTGCACATGGAATCCATTTTCATTCAGTCTGTGTTGTGAGCCTTGTGTGCACCTAGGGCGCAAGTCAAATGGTCAAAGCTCAGGTTTAGGTATAATTTCTAATTTTGCTTCCCATTGCAATGATCAGCTACCTCCTGGATTACCTTTTTAATACTGTTAGGAAAATTGAAAGTTCAATGATTGTGTAAGTATAGAGTAATTCAGACTTAGTGAAAGACATTCCAGCCTCTTGGTTTGATTCTTTCAAGTTGGTCCATCGTTCCTTTTCCTCATGGATGCTGTGTAGCCATTCAGGGTGGCTTCCCATGAGCTGGGTCTTGACCAGTATCTCTGGGACCTGTCCACCAGCTGTGTACTAATGTGCATGAATCATTAACTGGGCCAGAAGATTAAGAATGCTGCCCCTACCCCGTGTGGACTACTGTGGAGCATCTTTGTGTGGAGATTTGGTCCCATGTGGAATCAATGCTGTTTGCTTTAAACTGAGAAAGTGAAACCCTATCCAGCTTTCAGGCAAACCCCATGAAAGCAAATATACACACAAAATGGTGTGGGAAGGGCAGAGGTGGTGAGAAGGAATATCACTTCCAGGGACATCACTATGATTATTTCACATGAAAGAGGCTTAAAAATATCCTTGAGTAAGGCCGAGGAAATAGTTCCATGAAAATTACTTTCATCTTAATGAAAGTGAAGTGACTATATTCATGTTCTTTAGTTCTAAAATATTGGGCAAATCATTCTCACAGCTTAATTACATGCGCACTGGTACTTTAAAATAATTATTCTTCTTATTTATAAATGTAAAATGTATTAATTATAGAAATGCCATTCACAAGCCTTTCACTGAGAGAACCCCTGATGATAACTGAGTATCTGTTAAGTAACTTTCACTGTAACCCACTTTCCACCTGGCTATGTAGCATGAACACTCTGCTCTGTCACAATGTATTCTGATAGAACATGAAGTGGTACGGAGATTAGACATATGGCATAATTTACTGATTATACATAAATGCTTATTTTGGAACACCTCCTATGTGTTATGTATTTCAAAAGAATTACTATAATTTCTGTCTATAAGAGAGTTCTTCCCAGTTTGGTTAGCTTTGCTATTTTCTAAGGATAGGTATTTCTTTTCTTTTCTTTTCTTTTTTTTTTTTTGGTACCAGGGATCGAACTCACAACCTCACACTTGCCAGGCAGGCTCTTATGCTGCTGAGCTAAATCCCTGGCTTGGGTTGGTATTTGTCTAATAGTCATTGAGCTATTGAAAATACAAACTGTTTTCACTTTATGCACTAGATAATTTGAAAATATAAGGTTCATATTTACTGCTGTAAAATCATAATTTGATAATTAGGTAGTTTGACAAGTGTTTAGCTCTAAAGGTTTTTGCTTTTAGAGATTTAGTCACTTGGAATTTCTTGTGCTAGGTTTGCTAGAAAGGGGGCATGTGTATGTCACATTTTCTTGATGCTGGGGCTCAGGTTCCCTGGTTAAAGTGACATTTTTGTCTTTAAGCATGTAGCTTCTCACAGTGAGGTGGCATCATGCCAATCTAATATCCATAGACAACTTAGTACAATAAACTTGGAAGGTACAATCGATAGTCTCAGGTTTTTTTTTTGTATTTGCCAAGGGAAAAAAGCATAATTTTAATAAGTCTTTTTCACTCAGGAATCCTACTATAAAGTTTGATCATGTAAATAAAGGATACATGTACTGATTTGAAAATTTCTCCTTTGCTTTTGGGGAAATTGCTGTCTGCAGTTGAGACAGCCATGTATAAAATATTCCTAATCATGTTGGATTGTATTTTTATTCTTCATTTCAGATTGTATTTTTATTCTTCAGTAAGGTCTTTTCCTTATTCCATACACTATCATTAATAACTGTTATTTATTAATGGCATTACCTATTGGATATCTGACACATTTTATTTCTAGTCTCCTAAACACCCTGTAACAGAGTTACTATGATTCTTATTTAGGAGACAAGGAGAACACAGGTGAAATATAATAAGATCAGGTGATGAAACTAAGTTGTAAATCCATGGACAGAGTCCATCCATGGTAGTAGTGTTTCCCAGAATAATATGCTCTGTCTAGTAAAAAAATAGCAAATTCTAAGGTAAAATTTGCTGGGCTGTTATAGAAAATATAGTGAGTGTTTAAATTAAAAATTTTTAGTGGAAAATAAAAAATAAGTTAAAATTTATTGTGGTAAAAGACACATGCTATTAATTCCCCTCAGAATACTCGCTTTGAACAGACTTATTCCCTCATTTCTTCCATTTCCTAAAAGAAGTTCTGGGAGTCCTTTTTCTTGAATGTCTTTGGTTGTGCTGTCATGACCACCTTCATCAAGGCATGAACTGATCAAAAGTTTATCTTTCATGGTCATTTTGACTTTGGGAAGGAGCCAGAAGACACATGGTGCCTGATCCAGTGCCAAGGTAGACGAGAAAGTGCCTTTCCTGGATGCCATTTAGCAGTAGTTTTCATCACGTTTATGATCATAACTCATGAAGACATGAAATTGGACTTCCAGAACTGCTTCAGAAAGTATCAATAATCAGTAATAAGTCTGTTTGGAGCAAGGGGGAGTATTTTGAGGGCCATCCATGGCAATGTGTGTTTCACTGTAATAATTTTTTTGAACATTCACTGTATATTTTAATCATCCCTTGTATGTTCTCTGTCCACATGGCCAAATTAAATATGTGACTTTAATTAAATTAGTAAGAGATGTCACTGGATGTGGCCAGACAATTGTGGCATATTTGAATACAGTAGTGGTTTTAAAAGTTGTCATTCACAGCAGGACAGGAATGTCTGGAACCCAAGGAATCCTAAGTGAACACCAAGTTAGCTTTGCAGAGTGGACATAACTTGTATGGTGTGGGCAGAAATGGTGATCCCACACTGCCACTCTTGCACATCTGTCCTTTGTGGCCTGCATGGTCAAAATGTGTGTATTTGGGAAGTTTGCACAGGGCTGTCTAATGCAACTTCCTTTGATCCTTATAGCAAGCCCCTGGGGTAGGTTGATCTGAAGAATATATTGGTAATTGGTAGATCTCCCTTCCTGTTGGCTTCATAAGACTTTATTCATTTATCGAAACCCCCTTCCCCCTGAATTTGGACTGGGGGTGCATCACAGTGGTAGGATGCTTGTTCAGCATGTGTGAAGCTCTGACTTGATCTTCAGTATCAAATGGGGAAAGAAAAAAAATAAAACAAATTTGAGGTCTGGCTCTGCTAGGTATATGAAAGCATGACACTCTGCTTCTGAGGGGGCCAGCATAGTAGAGCAAAGAAAATTATGTCAATTCAAGCCTGAGTGAGTCTTCATGGGAAACAAGGATTGGAACTGAGTACTGAACAAAGCTTTGGCACCTCAGGCCTCTCCCTAGTGTCCATTATCCCATCTTCATGATCAAACTTGGTGGTATAGCTTGTTTCTTAGTTACTTTCTCTTAACCAAAATCCCAAACCTGACACCCACTACTTAAACAAGGCGAAGGTTTATTTTGGTTCACAGTTTCAGGTGTTTTAGTCCATGGTTTGTAGGCTTCAAGGCACAAATGGAATGGTAGAAGGGGCATCCCAGGAGGAAACTGCTTAAAGCATGGATGCCATGAAGTAGAGAGCCAAGAGGAACCACAGAAGGAGATGTCCTCTTAGAGGACATGCTCCTAGTGGTCTATCTCTAACCAGGATTCACCTCCTAACCACAAATCAGCCACAGTGCTCCATGGTCCAGTTAGTTCCACACATGAAGATTTGGGGAGGTATTTGAGAACTAACCTTAACAACTCAGTACACACAAGGCTGACTTCTCACTGTGCCTTAGTGAGACTAAGACAGTGTGTGAGTCCAGAAATTACTGTTTTTTTTTTTTTTTTTTTTTTGGTTCTGGGATCAAACTCACGACCATACTCTTGCTAGGCAGGTGCTTATGCCGCTGAGCTAAATCCCCGGCCTGGAGCCCAGAAATTACTATGTAGGAACTTTCCACCTTCTCTCTCCCTCCAGTATCAGAGATCTCCTCAGACTGGGACAGTCATAGATCATTATCTTTTTTGAGCCACTGCTACTTTATTGTGTGCTAAAACAACTGAAGCAATATCCTGACAGAGACATAATCAACCTGGCTAAATATAAATTGCCAAGAAATCTGTGTCCTTCTTTAAAATCCTCATGTTTGATCAGACCCGGAAATGAGCTGAGACCTGATGCAGCTTCTCTGGCTAGCCAGGACAGGATGTTGAGCATGTCCCAAGTGGTTGTGTCCCTCTTGTGGCTCTCTGAGCTAAGTGATCCAAAATGCTACACTCAGTGTAAAATATCCCAAAGTCTATATTTTTATTTTGGAGAATTATATTTATAAGGCTTCATCATGTTTTAAAAGAAATAATCAACACTGTCTTTTATGTAGATACGTGATATGAACTATGTAGCTTCCAGCAGCTACCAGAAGAGAGCAGCAGAGTTTGACTCTTGCTGTTCTATCCTGAAGGGTGAGCAGCCAAGAAGCTTGCGATGGACAACTTTGATTCTGGCATTCCTTTGTGGTTTCCCCATGGCCAGGGTCACCTGCTCCCCTAAAGTGTAGGAGCTCTGTGGTCTCTCACTCTCCTCCTCATCCAAACGTGTCAGTGGAAACATTAACAAAGTATCGAGCATTATGTTCAACATTTGCAACAGGGTCTTCACATCTCCTCTGAGGTGGGTTCTGTAATTGTCTCTATTTCAAGGAGGAGAAAACATAACTGAGAAAGGCACAGAATGTACTTGTGATCACACAGCTGGTATAAGTAGCAGAATTAATCATTGCTAATCCCGAATCCCTGACATTAGTCTGTCTCTGTGTCTCTGCTCTCTCTCTGTCTCTGTCTCTGATCTAGGTGCATACTCTCTTGGGACGTCAGTGGGTAATACAACAATACATTTAATATAACTTCTACTGTGCCTAATATGTAGCTTTACATTTATAATACAATTTTCATATAGTAGTTAATTTGATTGTTACATTAACCTCATTTTAGAGATGAGAAAAGGAGACTTAGAGAGGTGAAAGACTTTGACCAAAGTCATGTCACTAATAAGTGATAGAATTAGGTATGAATTTAGAGTTGGGACTGTTTGGTGTTTTATCTCTTTCAGAGTTAAGGTGCTCAATGGACAGATCTTATTTTGGCAAGTATTATTAGTCCTTACTGGCTTACATATTAAGTGTTATGTACTCTGCTTTACAAAATTCTCTCATTTAATGCTGACATTATGTCCAGGAGGCTTCATCTTTATTACACAAATGCATCAACCAACTTAGGAGAGTTGAATAATTTTTCAAAATCATAGAGCTAGAAAATAGCAGAATTAGGATCTGATTCCAAGTATATTAAATTCCAAACTCTTTCCTCTTTTCTCTCATATAAAACATTACCATATGCCCAGGGTGGTGCTGCAGATTCTAAGAGATACAGAAGACATATCAAAGTCTTCGTTTGTAAAAACTTAAACTTAGCACAAAAGTCCTACATATGGGAAGAAACCAGTGTGCTCTGAGGCAGGATATCAGCTGATGTGTGTCTGTGTGGTGTGGACACTGTCATTCCCTGCCAGTGTAGATGACAGCATGAATGGAAGAGGGAATTGAGCTGCTCCATGAAGAATGGGCAGTACTGTGACCTATGGAGGTCAGGGTCAGGGAAGGCCCTAGAAGAATAAAGAGCATGCTTGTGGACGAATGCCCGGGAAGCAGTAAATAAAATCACTACTTGAAAAGTTATGGGAAAAGTCAAGAAAAACTGGCCAGGTGCATGCTCCTGGCACTGCCAGCAGATGCAGGGCTGAGTAGATGGAAGAGGCAATGGGAAGAACGTGGAGGGAGTGGTGAGGCCAGGGAACAAGCCAGCAATGAGGGTCTCATGCTGCTCTACTCTCAATCCTCTCGCCACCCTCTGTCTATTTCGATTCTTTTTATGCAAACATATCCTGTCACACTAGGGTTTGGTACTGAAAGACAAAATCTGAAGGACGTTGGGACTGTGACTACTAGGTCTACTCAAGAATGCTTGTACCCTTTAAGAAATCAATCACGATTTTAAAAACATAATAGTTAGGGATAACATTAAAGTGGTATCTACTATGAAGAGTTTACTGTCTTTAATAAAATTTTGTAGTACAATGCTTTAAGCATCTCATTCAATGATGTTGGTTGTGTTGGTTATTCTATAAAATCTGAGAATCTTGAAAAGCACTGGTGGGTTTGTGTAGGTATAGCTAACCCTAACACACTAGCCCCCTGGGAGACTGATATATCTGTTTCGTCCTAGCAGCCAGTGAAACTACCTTTTCTTCTGGTCTGTGTGAGAAAACAGTAACCACAGAGACCTCGTGGGCAGAGGAAGCAGTCCCTCCTCTGGCCTTCCTTGCTCTGTGCACCTGTTGGCATGTTCCCACTCCAGAACAGGTGCTACCTGAGAACAGTCTTGCTAATGCATCTCTCCCCCACTGCAACCTGCATAGGATCTTGTATGTACATAGTAGGTACTTAACAATTGTTCCATTAAATGTCTCACAACCTGCATAAACTGTCCATGTTTTTGCTTCAAAACATGGTATGAGCAATTCCACCTGTGTCAGTTGAGTGAGGAAAATGAGTTTCAGAGGCCATCTGGTGATTAATTTCAACCTTCAGAATTCCCTGGCTCAGGTTGCCCACATCTCCCATTCTGGCCTGCTCCCCACACCTGTGGGAGCCCCTGGGGTCATTTTGTTTGCCAGGCCTGTCAGGGAATTTCTAAAACCAGCCTGACAATACTTTATTTTGAAAAATGATCCAATGTGGAGTCAGCTGTGGAGCAAGGCCAGGTGCTTTCCTGTGTGATGCAGGGGGAGTGAAGCAATTCTACCTTGCTGGGTCCTCACACCCCTAGACCCTGAACCAGTGGTCTCTGAGAGACAGGCAGGTGGACCAGAAGCAGTCCCATTGCTTTAGGCTTGTTAAGGAGACAATTTGGTCTCCTGCATCTCTTCAATGCTATCGTTCTTTCTAGCTCTCTGGTTAGTCTTTCTTGTTCAGAGAGCATAAAGCAGGATGTAAGAAGTTTGCCAGAAGCCCGGATGCTGTTGCAGAGACCTTGATGAAGCAAATCATGTTTTCTAGGTGGGTGCACATCGTCTCACAGCACACTAAAAAAGCGATTTGTGAGGTCAACTCACAGGACACAGATTTGAGCGTTTTTGCCCAACTACGAGTCAGTGTTCTTACTGTACTAACTTAAGAAGAAATGGAAGCACAGGCTGATTAAGTAATTTCCCAAGGTCTGACAAGTTATGGTGGGGGAGTGTGCTGGTGAACACAGGTGGGTGGGCTTCCTCTCTGCTGTTGTAAGCAGGCTGTGAGCCACGGGGTAGAGGAAATATGTGACAAGTACTGTTTTTCTAAACATTGGTATTCAACATATGATAAAAACACAGTAAATATGTCAAATAAAGTTGATTGTAGTAAAAGACACATTGCCATTAATCCCTCTAAAAATCTTCCCCTCTCTTCAAACACTCTTGTCCTATTTTTCTTGCCACCTTCTACAGCTTTTCTGAAAGTCCCCTATTGTGCGAGTCTTTAGCTGTGCTGGTGCTGGTGTGGCTGGTTTGCTGTCCTGAATTCACCTTTCATGGTCATTTTGACTTTGGGAAGAGTCAGAAGCTACACAGTGCTAGACTCAGTGATTAAGGTAGATGAGGACGTAAGTAGTGGTTTTTATGAACTTATCTTTCGCTGTTGTAGTTTTGATCACAACTCAGAGACAACTTCCAGAACTGCTTCGGCAAGTGGCCAGAAAGATGGGGTAAGTGTGTTCAATGTAAAGTGAGTGTGAGTATTTTGAGGGGGATTAATGGCAATGCATCTTTTACTGTAATTGATTTTTAAGAAATTTAAATATTCACCATATTGTTTGATCACCACTTGTAGTAATATTAAGAGGACAACTTTTGTGAGCCATTTGACATTTGGATCCATAACCTCTAGTTCTAATATAGCTGCATTCACTTTTGAGAACATACTATAGAGAGTATACTCACCAAGAAATCTGTGGAGTTTTCACACATAGGATCAAACACAGAAGTAAAAGGAGCCACCATAAGGCCACATTGCTATTAGTGTTCTCGTGTCCTAAATCTGAATATAGGTCATAAGTCCGAGCTGTGGCTCCTAAATCTGAACAGTGAACCTTGATCATAAGTTTGAACAGTTGTTAACCAGGTAGGTCTTTAAATGAGGAATATCTGTATTTATGCTCTAATTATCTTTTTCCACTCAATATTTAATGTAGTCAAAATTATCAATCCTGTATTAGATTTAAAAAATCTTATTTAAGAAATCATTTCTATTGCAAGTTTGAGAGCATAGTTTTGTATGTAATTTTGTAAGTGGTTTCATACTTCTCTGCAATACAACTGTGCTGTAGTTTGGATCTGCAATATTCCCCCAAAGCTCTCACTGTTGGAAGATGGGGAAATCTGTACAAATTGGGACCGAGTGAGAGGGCTTCCAGTCCTTGGAAGAGCATTCCCTCAAAGGGGATGGGGAACTTAGGCCTTATCCTCACTGGTTGGTTTTTTTGTTTCCTGATGAATGGTGTTTTGCTCTGTCTTGTGCTCTCATCATGCTGTGATATCTTACCACAGACCTAAAAGCAATGAAACCAGTTTATGGATTGGATCTTCAAAGCTGTGAGCCAAAATAACATTTTTCTCCTTTGGAAGATTATTATCTGAGCTATTTTTCATAATAACAGGAAGATGACTAACAAACATGAATTAACTTTTGTATCTGATGGGAAGTTGGATGGACTCCATTTGTATTTTGTTATGTGAGTATTCAATAGTCTCAGCACTAATGATCTACATAATTTGACCTCCGTCATTTATCAAGTATCCATAAATCTCCTTATATTCCAGTCTGAGTCTAGACTTTCTGTTCTATTTCATTGTGAATTTGTCAATTCCTCTGTCAATAGCTTAATTAATTGAGCTTTGTAATAAATCTTGATACCTAATGGACTGTGCTTCAGAATTAAAAGGAGAAAGGCCAGTTGTGATTTTTGATGGACATTCCTTTGAGTGTGAAGATTAATTTGGAGAGAATTGACGTTCTAATGTGTATTTCAATATACTTTCTTGGGATAATTCTTCATTTATTTAGATGTTTTTATTTTTAATGTTTCTTTAATAAGGTTTTATACTTTCTCCATAAAGATAGCAAGCATTTATTGTTGTAGTTACTCTTAGGTGATATATATATATATATATATATATATATATATATATATATAATTTTTTTTTTTTGTATTGGGGATCGAACTCATGACCTTGTGCTTGCCAGGTAGGTGCTTGGGCTGCTGAACTATAGCCCCACCCTCTGGTTTATATTTTTAATGCTTATGTAAATGATATTTTAAAAGCCTAAAACAGTTTGAATTATTTGTGGTTCAGGGAAGAAATACCATTGATTTTTGAACTGGTTAATTTGCTAAAGTCTTGTTCTCTTTTTTCTTAACAGTATTTATTTTGGAATTATTTTAGATTTACAGAAAAATTAAAAATCTAGTAAATACAGGGAATTCTTATTCTACTATTTTTTCAGTGGTATAAACATCTTTTGTGATCTGGATTCTTTTTTGAAAACTAAGGTTGATAAAGGCACAGTAGTGTTAGTTTAGTATAATTAGTATAAGCTCCAGACTTGATTTTGGGTTTGCAAGTTTATCTACCTGTTTTTTTGTTTCAGCGCCCCATCTAAGATGCCACATTGCATTTAATCATCCCATCTCTGAAGTCACCTCTTGTCTCTGACAGTTTCTCAGTCCGTTTATTTTTTATGACCTTGGCTGCTTTGAGAGTGTTGGCAATAGTTGAAAAAAATCAGTGGCAGTTGTTTAACATCATAGCTGTCTCAGGTGACAATAACACTTGGAACAAACAAGAAGCTGACTAAAAAAATTTAAAAGGAAATATAGGGGAAGTAGATGTCCAAAGGCAGTATATTCTTGGGAATATCTCACATCTGGAGGACTATGTATACCCCTGTGAATATGCTCATGCCAGGGAAATATTTTTTTTTTCAGGGAAAGATATTTCACTTCTGAATGACTTTGAAGTTCTTTAAAAGTAGGAAGTGAAGCCTCAGGCAAAATTCTGATGACCTAAAAAGAGCCTTAAAGGCCTGATACAACATGCTCATAGAGCCCCTTGGCAAATGGTGAGAATTTTATTGGTGCAAGGCATTTAAGGAGGTAACAACTAAGTAAACTAAATAGCGACTTCAGGGGCTACCTATGACAAAGAGTATAGATTGCAGAATTACTTTAGGAAGGTCATGAAGCACACAAATGGCAACAAATATAAGCTCTGGTGTGTGTGTGTGTGTGTGTGTGGTGTGAGATCTATTTCCCTAATTGGAACATATTACTCTAATGTTTTATGTAAATGTTTTCAACAAAAATTTGAGACATGCAAAGAAACAGAAACCTATATCCTGTACACAAGAAAAAAATGTCATTAGAATCTGTTCATGAGAAAGCCCAACCTGGATTTTAGATTTGCAAGACAGAATTTTAAACTGTTATAGATATGTTTTAAAAAAAACAAGAAAACATGTCTAAAGAACTAAAATGTGAGATTTAAATTTTGTCTCATCAAATAGATGAGGTCAATAAAAAGTAATTATAAAAATAATAAAATAGAAATTGTGGAGTTAGAAAGTACAATAGCCAAAATGAAATATTCACAAAAAGGGTTTTTGCTAGTTGCCTATTGTTGCCATAACTAATTGCAAGAACATAGTGGCTTCAAACAACATATTTATTTCCTTAAAATTCTGTGAGTCAAAAATCTAAAATCAAGGATTTTGTAGGGCTGCATTACTTCTGGAAATTTCTTGACCTATATAGTGATTAGAATCTGCATTCTGTGGCTTACAGCACATTATTTTTTGCTTTTTTATTATATATCCTATTACACACTTTCCCCCCTAACCTCCTTATGTAAGAACCCTTATGATTACACTGGGACCACTCAGATAATCCAGGATAATTTTCTCATATCAGGATCCTTATATTAATTATACTTGCAAACTCCCTTGGCTATATAAGGTAGCATTCACAGGTTAGCATATGAACATCTTTGTGTGTGTGTGTGTGTGTGTGCATGCGTTCATATGCTTGGTGGTGGCATTATTTAGATTACTGCAAGATTTAATGGCAGGTTTCATTTGGCAGAAGGAGGAATTAATGAACTTAATTATAAGTCACTTGAAATTATATTATTTGAAGAATGGAGATTAAAAAATCATAAAGGAAAATAAACAGAGCCTCAGACCTATGGAAGAACATCAAATGACCAACATATCTATACTTGGAATCACAGGACAGGAGGGAGACAAAGGGGTAGGAAGAATATTTGAAGGAAAAGCCAAAAACATTTCAAATTCTATGAAAAACATTAATCTCAATGAACTCCAAGTATGATAAATTTAAAGGGATCTAGAACTATACATCATAACCAGATTTTCTAAAAACAAAGTCAAAGAGAGAATCTTGAAAGCAGAAGACGGAAATGACTCGTTATGTATAAGTGTTTTCTAATGATGTTAAGAGCTGGTTTCTTCTCAAAAACTGTGGAGGCAGAGGCACTGGGATGACCACATTCAAGGTGCTGGAATGCAAGGTCAGCCAGGAAGCCAGATACAAAAAGACCAACTATCCTTTAAAAGTGAAGAAGTTAAGATAGAAAGATATTCCCAGACAAATCAAAACTGAGCATTTGTCACTAGCAGTGGTACTCTACAAGAAACACTTTTGTCTCTCTGGGTGAAGTGAAAGTATACTAGACAATAAAGCAAATGATAACCTCAGTAGGTACAGGAAAAACATCTGACAAGATCTAACACCCTTTAATGATGAACATATTCAGCAAACTAGGACTGGAAGAAAATGTTCTGAACCTACTGAACAGTATCCATGAAAAAGCCCATAACGAATGTCATACTTAGCTCTTAAAGTTTGAAATCTTTCCCCATTTTTGAGATTTGAATAAGATATTTATGTTCTTTTCTTTCTCTTTTTTAAAATTTTTTTTATTATTTTGAAGGTAGTGAAATACAACAGAATAAGACAGAACAAAGCCAACTGAGACAGTGCAGTGAAATTGGTACAGAACTTCACAACAGGTTACCGGGATAACAGTAATAGGTGCCATAGTATATCTCATTATCTTCACAATAGTTGTTCTTTCAATCAGGTATAGCAAAATCAAACCAAATACAGAACATTATAGAACTTATCAAAACAGAATATTGAATGCAGCAATACAACTAATCAGAATAAAGCAAAACAATGATAACAATATTTGCCTTCAAAGAGATGGCAGAAGGAAATCCCCCCTATTTGCTATATTGCATATGGTCAACCTCCCAAGAGATGCTCAGGCCTCTGTCTCCCATTTGCTAACGGGAGGTGAGGGGTGGAATGGGATATTTGATTCTCAGCCTGTGTGTCGGTAGGCTCATGACTGCTTACCAGGGAGGCAGGCTGATTGCTTGGTTTCCCAGCGCCCTCAGTTCCAACATGGTGTTGATCTCTGGAGATGCTGGGTGGTTCTCCCCCTGGGGTGGTGGGTTGCTAAGTCACAGCTGCTTACCCAGGAGTCGGGCTGGGATAATTATGTTCTTAACCATTAGTATTCCACCTTGTGCTGAAGATTGTTACTACTTAGGGAACTTAAGCAAAAAAAGTAAGCAAGACACATTAATACCGGGAGGATAGAAATAAAATTATTTCTTTAAAAAAATTTATTATTTTTATTGGCACATGTTTTCAGCACAAAATGATTACATTCATCATGTACATAAAGCATCCTAATGTTTTTTATTTTAAATAGAATAAAATGAAACAGACTAAAGTCAATCAAAACAAAACAGTGAGTGTGATACAGGACTTCAAAACAAGATAATAAGAAATCAACAATGATTACTATAATGTCTTTTGTTACCTTGAAAGCAGCTGCCTATACCATCACACATAATAAAATCAAACAAAACAAAACAGTATAAAACCAATGAAAACAAAGGATGAAAGCATCATAGGACTTCAAAAGAAGATAATAGAGAATCAACAATGACTACCCTAATATATCTTGTTATCTTAGCTGCCCATTTCCATCAGATATAAAATCAAACAAAACAAAACAAAACAAAACAGAATAAGACCAAAGAAAACAGAACAAGGAAAACAAATGTTGTCAAAACAAGACAAGAGGAAATTAACAATGGCTGTCACCTTCCCTTTTTAGATGTTTCCTCCCCTTTCACTTTCACAATTATCTATTGTACATTTTGGATCTTATCAACTCCTTCAGTTTTTTATACTAGGAAGACAACATGATGTTCACCCATGTGAGTCCAAACCATTTCACCCATGAGCATTGTCTCAAGTGGCATCCAATTACCTGCAAGAGCCTTGTGATTATCACTCTTTATAGCTGAACTTTCCATTGTATAAAAATGCCATATATTTTTATCCATTTTGCATTTGATGAGCATGCTACCCTTGTTTTTTTCTGGTTCTGTGTTTCATGGATCATTGTTTTCTCTCCTTTGACTTTCAGTCTATGAATTTCCTTTTGAGTTAATGTGTTTCTTGTATACCATATATTGATGGATCTTGTTTCTTGATCCTCTCTGCCTGGATTTCTTTTTATTGGTGAATTGAGGCCACCTACATTAATGGTTACAACCAACATGCACTGACTCATCTCTGCCTTGCTATTTTCCTGCCACTGGCTCCCTACTTTCCCCCTCCATTCTATTGCCTGCCCTGCTCAGCAACCCTCCTCTATCACTGGTCCTGGAACTGTGGTCATTTTTCTCTCTCTCTAGAATGTCCTTCAGTATTTTTTGTAGAGTTGGTTTGGTAGTAAAAAATTCCTTCCACTGTTCTATGTCATGGAAGTATCTTGTTTCTCCCTTAACTTTCAAAGATAGTTGTACAGGGTACATCAATGAAGGAGGGAAGCTGCTTTCTTTCAGGACTTGAAATACTTAATCCCAAGCTCTTCTTGACTTGATGGTTTGTGTTGAGAAGTCTGTCATGATTCTGAAATATTTTCCTTTATAGGTAATATGTTTCTTTTCTCTAACAGCTTTAAATATTCTGGTCTTGTGCTGAATTTTTGGGATCTTGAATATTATATGTCTGGGTGTAGATTTACTTTGGTTATGGCTAGTTGGAGTCCTATATGCCTCGCTTATCTGAATGCCAGATCCTTTTCCCATTTTGGGGAAGTTTTCTGGTATTTTTTCTGTAAATAGTCTTTTTATTTCATTTGTGTTGATACCTCCCCCTGCTTTTTTGCTGACACCTATTATTTTTAAATTATTTTTCTTTGCATCATCTTGCAATCATTGAATTGTTATTTCCTGCTTCCTTGTTATTTATTAGAGATCTTTTGTTTTGTGATTGCTAGCTACAATCCTGTCTTTGAGGTATGAGAGTCTATCTTCAGTTTCTTTCGAGCAGTTTTGCCAGCTTTCAATGTAGTTTTGAATTTCCTGGATATCTCTTCGAATCTGTTTTATGTATTTCAATACTTTCTTGTCTTGCTCATTCAAGGTTTCCTTCATTTTCTTATGCTCTTCTTTTTAAAAAATCTATATATTTTTAAAATATACTCAGAAACCCTTTTATTATATTTGTCATTTCTTCTTTTACCTGAGATATTATTTCTGACCTGATTTATTTTACAGCTTCATGAAGTAATTTCTTTACTTCAATTTCCATTATCTCAGAAATTTCAGGTATGCAACTTCTAATTTCTTCCATTCCTATGTCTCCTGGACTTATTTTTTGTGGGCTGCAGGTCAGAGATTGCCTTTTCCTCTTTCATCTTGACATTGTCCTGGTTCCCTCCAGATGAGCTGGGTGTGGCGTCCCAGGTATTTCTCACATTGAGTACCCATCAGTGTAAGAGAGTTGGCCAGGCACCTGGATTTCTCCTAACCTAGCTTCCCGGGGAGGTAATGGGCCATGGGCGCAGACTTCTTCAGAGACACAGCTTCTCCAAGGCATGGCTGGATGGTTCTCCCAGCCAAGCTGGCTACAGGTCCCTGATGGTGGCTATTGGGCTCGTGGTGTGGGGTTCGCTGCTTCTTCTATAAGCCTAATATGGTCTCTGATTAGTTTCCATACTTCACTTGCTGGTTCACATAGTTACTCTTGTTTTGGATTTTTCTGCATCTCTAGCCCTGCCTGGCCATTGTGTGCACTCTAACTGGGGTTCCACTTACTCTCTGGCTTTCCTGCTGGTCTCCGGTCCCTGAGTCTCAACAATGGTGGGAACAGGGGCTTATCTGAGACCCCTTCTTGTCAGTCAGAGCAGCGCCCAATCAGTGGTGGGGAGAGGAGCCTAAGCACCTTAATTTTTTAAGCTTCTCCTTCCCCTTCTTTCATCTTTTGGTTCCCTAAATGATTTTTGTTTAGACAGGTATAATCTTATTTATAGAAAATCTCAATGAAAATACACACACACACACACACACACACATGCACACACAAAACCCAAAATGAAACAAAAATATTTTAAATAAAGTTCCATGAAGTTTCAGGATACAAGATCAGCAAACAAAATTTATTTCTATACACTTAAAGTGGGGAATTAAAAATTAAACTTAAAAAATCTTGAATTAAAAATATATTCAACAATTTAAAAATAGTAGGGAATAAACTTAACAAAATATATACAATACTTGAGCAAAATATAAAATATTGCTGAAAGAAATAAAAAACAACCAACTAAATGAAAAACATCCCATGTTCATGGGTTAGAAAAAGTAATATCGTTAATATGGTAATAATCTTTAAACTGATGTTCAGATTCAATGGAATCTCTATGAAAACCCCAGTTGTCCTAATGAGCTGATTCTAATATTCATATGTAATTGTAGGAGATCCAGGCTAGTAAAATAATCTTTGAAAAAGAGTAACAAAATAGGAGATTTCATACTTCTTGACCTGAAAAGTCACTGTAAAATTTCGTTAATAAAAATAATGTGATACTGGTTTAAGAATAGGCATGTAGATAAGTAAAACAGAATTAAAAGTGCAGAAATAATCCCTTTTGCTTTGGTCAATTGCTTTTTAGCAAAGGTGCTAGGACAATTCAGTGAGGAGTAAATACTCTTTTCAAAAAATAATACCAGACGATTATATAATCACTGGCAAAGTAATGAACCTGAACCTCTATCTCACTCCATATGTACAAGTTATCTAAAAGTGGATCAGAAATATAAGAGCTAAAACTATAAAACTCTTAGAAATGGAGACAAAGAAGTAAATATTCTTGGTGTTGAGTTAGGCAATTGTTTCTTAGATGTGAATAAGGAAGTAGAAGAAGCAAAAGGAAAAGTATAAATTAGATATCATAAAAATGTCTTAGAAGGACATTATTGAGAAGGTCAAATAACATTGCACAGAATGGGAGAAATACGAATAAATTTTTTAAATTTTATTTTGAAGAGAATAAAACAAAAGAGGACAGAACAAAGCAGATCAGAATAGAACAATGTAAGCAACACAGCACTTCACAACAAGACAGCTGTATATTAACAGTAGCTTCCATAATGTCTCTTTCTTTGAAATAGTTGAGCATAGCTTCACACACAATAATATCAAACATAACAAAATAGTATAAATCCATTCAAGAGAATGAAAGTATTACAGGGCATTCTGAACCAAATAACAGAAAATGAACAATGGCTATATCTCATTTTCCATAAAAAATTTGTTTATACTATTGCACATATTAAAATCCAATAAGACACAACATGATAGAACCAATGGTAATAGAACAAAAGCATGGTAGGACTTCAAATCAAGATGATATTAAATTGGCAATGGCTGCCATAATGTCTTGTTTTCTTCAAAATAGCTATTCATACCATCACACATAATAAAATCAATCAAAACAGAACAAAACCATTCCAACTGATGAAGGAAAACATTATAAGGCTTCAAAGCAATGTAATGGGGAATCATGATTACCATAAAATCTTATGTACTCTTACCATTTCTTTCACTAGGGAGACTATATAGTATACATACATGTGAGTTTATTTCACTTATGAGCATGGTCTCAAGTTGCATCCATTTATAAATATCTCAATGTGATCATTCTTTATAGCTGAGTAGTACTCTATTGTACAAAAATACCATATCTTTTTTATCCATTCCTCAGTTGATGGGCACTTAGGTTGTTTCCAAGATCTGGCTATTACAAATTGTGCTGCTATAAACATGGGTGCACATATATCACTGTGGTATGATGTTTTCAGTTCTTCTGGCCTAGAAGTGGAATAGCTGGGTCAAATGGGACTTCCAATCCCAACTTTTTGAGGAATCTCCAGACTGACCTCCACAGTGGCTGTACCAGTCTACACTCCCACCAACAGTGCAGAAGTTTCTTTCTCCCCACAGCCTCTCCAGCACTTGTTGGTAGTTTTCTTTATCCTGGCCATTGTTTCTGGAGTGAGATGGAATCTCAGTGTGGTTTTAATTTGCATTTCTCTAATGACTAATGATGATGAACATTTTTTCATGTATTTATTTGCCATTCAAGAAATATGAATAATTTTTCTAATCTAACAAAGTACTAGTATTCAGAACATATGAAGAAATATTGTAATTCAATAATAAAAGGATAAGTAACACAAATTAAAAATGGGCAAAGGATTTGAATAAATATGTTTTTCATAGAAGATACACAAATGGAAGATAAGCAAAATAATGAGGTAATACTTTAGATACATTAGATGGCAATAAACAAGACCATAATAAGTGCTGTGGAGGAGCAGAGAAACCGAAATGCTTATGCATTGCTCAAGGAAGTAAAAAATAAGGCAACCAGTGGTTTTGGAAAACAATTTGCAGTTTCTCAAAATGTTAAGTATAAGAGTACTACCCGACCCAGCATGTATGTACCCCAAGAGAATTAAAAACATATCTCCTTACATGAACTTGTATGCTTTAAGCAGCATTATTCCTGATTTTCAAAAAGTGGAAACAGCTCAAATGTCCATCAACTGATGAGTGGATAAATAAAATATATTACATGGAACAAAAATCACCAAAAAGAATAAGGAAATGATATGTCCTACAACATGGATAAATTTGAAAACACTATGCTACACAGTATTACACATAAAAGCCACATATTATATTATTCTATTTATAAAAAATGTTCAGAGCAGGGAAATCTGTAGACACAGAAAATAGATTTGAGTTGCTAGGGGCTGGGGAGAACTGTCAGTGGGGAGTGACAGCTAGTGACACAGCATTTCTTTTTGGGCAGTGACATGTTCTGGATTTAGATAGTGGTGATGGTTGCATACAACTTCAGGTCTTGCCCCATCAGAATTTTAAGCATTATTTTTTTCACTTAACATTTACTATTTTTTAAAGAGATTTAATTAAGGAAAGTAAGTTGTAGGTGAGAATTCAGAAAAGGAGAGAACAGAGTAGCCCCTTTGTTCCCCTAATTAGACTGACATCTCTCAAAAGGAGACACTATATTTTCTATAAAACTTGTGTTGAGTACCTTCTTTGTGCCATAGGGTTTTTGTGTCTTGTATCTGGAAACAGCTAGGTAGATATTCACTGTGGACTCTGTACTTACTTTGGATTTAACTACCTTGAATCATGAGAGATTCTGTATCTCCTGATGCTGCAGGCAATCTTGTCTGTCAAATACAGGCTCAAGGTGGGATGGGAACCACATCTGTTTTATTGTTCTCACGCGATACTCTTCTTCAGTGCTCAATAAAAACTATTTGATGACAATGAAAAGAGCAGTTTTGCACATTTTAGAAATTGGAAAATTGCCCCTTCACTGTGCCTGATCAAGACCAGTGGATATTGTAGCTCCTTGAATTGGCTAGATTTACTTAGCAAATGCCCTGCCCATGCAGGCTAGTCTGCTTAGGATGAGTTATATTGTGGTAAAAATATCTTTTTAAAATTTTAATGTAATTTGAACTATTATTAACTCTCATTCTCACTTACTAGTGCAGGACTCCGACTCTACATAAAGTTTCTAAAGTACTCGGGTCCTACAGCAATGTTCTTAGATTTACATCCAGGGAGAATGTTTTCTTACAACTATGTGACAGTTCCTCATTTGGCACACAGCCTAGACAAAGCAGGAATAATGTAGGCCTGGACACAGGGCAAAGTTTTTCCTCCTCACATCTAAAAGCAACAGGTCAGTCAGTGGGCTGCCTCTCAAGTGAAATTCTTTCTCTGCTTTACTTGTGCCTTAAATAATAACAGTAACAATGGTAGCAGTAGCAGCGACAACTAGCACATACTAAGTATGTGTGTTTCAGTGACTGTTCTATATCTTTATATATTCACTTATTTAATCCTAACAGTAATATTACAATTTGTATACCATTATTCCCAGATTTTACAGATGAGGGAACAGACATGCAGAGGTTGTGTATTTCCCAAAGTCACATGAATGGTAAGAAGTAAAGGTGTACCCACTGACACCTACAATTTAAAGGAGAAGAGATTTAATTTGACTCATGTTTCAAAGAGATTCAGTCCATGGTAAGGTGATTCAAAGGCAAAAATATGGTGAAAGGGTATGGTAAAGCAAAGATGCTTAGCTCATGGTGGTTGGGAAGTAGAGTAGAGGAATGGTGCTAGACAAGAAAGGGCAAGAGACCGTGTACAATACTCATGGTCACTCCTCCATGACATACTCAGACAACCCAGGAGGTGTTCCACCAATCCCCCATGCAGATCTCCTAGTCAATATGGACAGATCCTGAGGCCAATTAAGCTGACTTCCTACCCTGTCACAAGTGGGATTCTAACTCAGATAGTCTAATTCTGGGGTTGGTGTACCAATCCAATAATAAATCATAGCTTATGGTAACTTAGTGTTTTTTTCCCCCCAGTGGCTATGACTGAGCCATATCTTGTTCGTGAAAACTTGGAATCTCTGAATTCCTTGTACACCAATCTTGCATACATAGGTATTGCCGTGGCTCAAAGTCATGAAGGGCTGTACAGATGGAGGGGGTGTATACGTCATATCTGTTACCAAAAAAAATCACTGTAGTATGAATCTGTATGTAACTCAACTGTTCATAGGTAGACAAACTGGATCTCAGACTAGGGACTTCTCTTTCCTTTTCAAATAGGGATAGGTTAGTAAGACTTGATAATAGGCCACGACAGCCATTAAGTAGCTCCTATTTCACAGTGAGCTTTCAGGATAGTGCTGTTTTCTTTGAAATGTAAAGTAGTTCTTCATAGGGAACAGAGAATTCAAGACCTCAGTCTTTGATATTTATGCAAAGGAGCTTAATGGCTGTGTTAAATTTCTGCAGTAAGAAGCTATACTGCTTTCTTTCAAAGGGAGACTTCAACCAGAAAGAATGTGGAGCTTGGATACTAATGAGGGCACAAAGGGCAGGAAATCAGAGGCCAAAGCAAAGGTGGGTGGAGGGCACACCCTCCTGCAGTTGGAATAGGGTTTCACTGGAATCGATGTTTTGTTCTTTGACTCTTGCCCCTACACACTCATTTGAAAAAATCTCTTCATATTCAGAGGTGGGAGTAGAGTTCTCCTTGTTGGGTTCATATAAGAATTCACAGAAGTCTTTCATACCTATGCAAATGAAATTGTAAGGGCTCCTCACAAGGCCACATCACTAAGAGACTATATATCTATATATCTATCTATATCTATATCTATATCTATATCTATATCTATATCTATATCTATATCTATATCTATATCTATATCATCTATATCTATATCTATCTATCTATCTATCATCTATCTATGATTTGGAGTCACCCAAGACTTTCTCATGGCTTTTGCTTAAGGCTTCAGGCTCTCTACTGAGTTCTTCTAGAAGTGAGAATGTCTGTCTTTCATTCCATATTTAGTCATATGAGAACCATGCTTCAATCCCCTTTGGCTCACTGTGGTTAAATGCAAGTGTTCTAGTGAAAAAAGAAAAAAAGAAGAAAAAAAAACCCAAAACAAAACAAAACAAAACAAAACAAAAACCCTGTGGTTCATTTTCTTCTGCTTCTTCTGTTCCAGGAATTCATGGAAACTAGGGCAAAGGGCAGATGTGAGTGAATCATGCTAGACAGTGGACTCACACTCTTGTTCTCTACATCTAAGCAGGATTTTGTGGCTAAGCTGAATCTAGGAGTCCTCTTTGTTATGGTTTGGATAAAAAATGTTCTCCCAAAGACTCATCCATCCAGAGGTAGGATTTTGGAAGTTGATTGGAACATAAGGACACTAATCTCAGTGGATTAGTTCATTGGTAGGTTCATAGCTGAACCTGTTGTTAGATAGTGAGACCTAGCTGGGAGAGGTGGTCACTGGGGAATGACCTGGAACAGTGTATTCTTGTTCTTGGCCCCTTCTCTCTCTTTTTCTTTCTGTTTCTGATTGCCATGAGCTGACCAATTTTCCTTTGCTATGCCTCTGCCATGCTGTTTTTGTCTTGGAGCCAGGTGAACCAGAAATCTTTCCCTTTTCAGTGTCAATCGAGGATATCCTAGCTAGAATTGTACTTAAACAGAAAGCACAGTGGACATTTTCATTCATTCTGGCCTAATAAGTGTTGATACACAGGGAATTTCCTACCTATGTTATCTGGAGCAAGTGCCTAAGACAAAGGTCTGTGCAAGTGGTTTATTGAGAGAATGTACTTTCAGGGCACAGCAAATGAGGAATGTGCTAAAGATGAATTGATCCCATAAAGATGTTGGGAGCAAGAAGCCGCCTTAAGGCAAACTGGTCAACCTTTTGTCCACTCTATCCATCAGCTTTGTATTATGGGCTTCCCTGGAGGGTGGGATACATAAGTTGGTGCTATTTGGCTGAAGGTGATTCTCGGGTGAAGGTGGTAGTAATGATTCATTAGAAATTAACTTTAACACAGGATAAGATGTGTGCACTGTCTTGTTAAGTGCATATTAATTCAATTAAATGAGAGTTTCCCTGTGTCTTGCTCAAACCCAGTTGCTTTTTACATTGGATTCTCTCCATATGGGTACAGGTTCTCAAGGATTTTTAACAGTCATAAATTTTGAGAAAATTTCAAGAAGGCTGGTTAGTGGGATGGATGACAGTTTCTGCTGGGATAGTTTGTCCTGCAGTGGGAACTGATATCCATGGTCTCCTTCCTTCATCACACATTCCAGGTTGCCTTCCCCCTTGGCCAACGTCTCTTTGTGATGTGGATGCCATGAAGTAGGACAGGATCCACTGGCACCAAGTGGAGTTTCCTGATGGAATGATCCAGAGGTTCTTCTCTCTGGGTTTGAATCCCTAGTCAATATGGTCTTGTGAAATCCTGGTTGCTGTACTTGTTGGTCACCATTAAAAATGTGGTATGGAATCACCAAAAGGTGGCCCAGTGGACACCTGAGTGACAAGAAAATATCCCTCCTTGTTTCTATCATGTACTTCATGCCCATTTCCCTTGCCAATCAATAACTCCCTTCTATTTCTGGTTGACACACATGAGGAACCTGTAGTGACCTGACAGCAGCAGTTGCTCTAAGAATTATATGTCTTACTTTGTCCCCTGATTGAAGCATTTACCTGAAGTTGCAGGTTGACAAGCAGATTCCCTAAGTGTGTAGCAGAATTCTGGGAGCAGTTCTACTCCTAATTCCACCTCTCAGTCTCCTCAATCATATTTTATATCCAGGGGGGACCCAACACCATGGCCATTGATTTATATTATATAATGAATCCAAGGCTGCAGAATCCAGCTCTTTTGAGGAGTGACCCCAAGGTCCCTCTGCTATATCGCCAAGAATTCATTTTGCCATTCTATGTAGTCTGGCAGTGGGTTCCTTCATTTGCGATGACCTCATATTGTCAGATCAGACACTTTGCACTTGGATAGGAGTTTGGCTAGGCATTATACACAGGAAAGACAAACTTATCACCAGAGAATGGTTTCCCATTCTAGGGAAGAAGGATCCTGATGTAATCAATTTGTCACCAAATGGCTGATTGTTCTCTTTCAAGAATGGTGCACTATGGGTAGAAGGTCATTGGCCTCTTTTGCTGACAGATTTTAAGACTCAGCCTTAGCAGTGGCTGGTCCAACCTTGATGAGAGGCACCCCATGCTGAGTGTCAATATACAACACCAACTCTCTCCTTTGCCCACTTTTTTCATGAGCTTCTTGTGCTCTGAGTTATCAGAGCCATTTCGTTAGTATAAATCTCTTTCCCTTTGTCTCTACTCCTATCTTATTGGCTCTATTTTTCTGGAGACTCTAAGAAAATGTGGAGGAGTAGTGTGAACTAGGACACAGGAATGTTTGGTTCTATTAGCAGCTAGGTATTATTAGAGCATAAAGCACAGTGTGGAGGTTTAGTCTCTGTGGGGACTTAATTTAGTTTTCTAAAAAATAACACTGACCAAGCAACAAGTCCACCTGCCTGGTAAGCAGCCATTGCTCAGGCAAGCGGCAGCCGCTCTAGGGGCAGAACCACCGAGCGTCTCCTGAGAGCCACGCTGTGTCGGAACTTAGGGCTCTGTGAAACCGAGCAATCAGTCCACCTCCCTTGTAAGCAGCCCTGAGCCTACCAGCACAGGGGCTGAGAATCAAACATCCCATTCCACCTGCCGTTGGCAAATGGGAGCCATAGACCTGAGCATCTCTTGGGAGGATGACCATATGCAATATAGCAAATAGGGGGGATTTCTTTCTACCAACTCTTTGAAGGCAAATATTCTTGTCACTGTTTTGCTTTATTCTGATTAGTTGTATTGCTGCATTCAATATTCTGTTTTGATAAGTTCTATAATGTTCTGTATTTGGTTTGATTTTGCTATACCTGATTGAAAGAACAACTATTGTGAAGATAATGAGATATACTATTGTACCTATTACTGTTATCCTGGTAACCTGTTGTGACATTCTGTACCAATTTCACTGTACTGTCTCAATTGGCTATGTTCTGTCTTATCCTGTTGTATTGCACTACCTTAAAAAAATAACACTGTATATGTCTCTTTATACATTTACCATGTCCAGGAGAATGAGCAAAGCCTCTCTAAATTGAGGTGATGATTCAAACCCCTCTGTAACACCCAGGGAAGTTTCCAACTTGGCCTGGGGTCCTCTACTTCTGTTCCTGGGCAGCTGTTCCTGGGCAGTGTCTTTCCTGACAACAATTGGAACTTAGTGCTGGAGAGTACCATTCTCATTGATTTTAATTCAGTTACATTAGGTGACCAAAATTGAAAGTAATGGAAGCCTATTTTGACACAGATTACATGCAAAGCACTGAAGTCATATATCTGGTCACAAATCACTTTTGTTCAGAAAGTAGCCATTTACCCACAGTCTCTAAAACCATACCACCTATTTTGACAATGTCCCAACTTCTAGGAGGCCTCTGGTGATTTTTCCTGAAGTGCTTGAGGGACCTGCGGCCTGATCCTTTGGGCACTCCTGACTGAGGTGCATAGCTTCCACCTGGAGACCCTAGTGGCCTGGGGTCTCTGACTGTACCTTGTTGAGGTTCCCAAGGGCTTGTCACTAATTGTGTGTCACAGAGTCTGTGCTCACACAGTGGGACTTGATGGTCATGATTCAATAGGCCTGAGCCCTAATTGATAGGCTCTGGGGACATACAGACTTCTGTGGTGGTGCCACGTGAGTGCCAGGGCATGACATGGCTGTCTCAGCTGCTGGCAGCCTCTAGTCACAAAGGACATTTATCCATTTAGTGAAGTTAAGGGGAAGCAAAAAACAAACAAACAAACAAACAAACAAAGTGGTATGTTACTCAATAAGCTGTTGAGCTGGTGTTTGTGAAACGGAATAGCATAGACAAGGGTGAACAGAAGCTTTTAAAAGGAGGAACTTTAAACTTTCCACAAAAGTTGGTTTTTATGCAACAGTGGGATGCAGGTGTCTAGATGTGGTGTTGTGTGTGTGTGTCGAGAGAGAGAGAGAGAGAGAAGGAAAGAGGATGAGAGAGAAAAGAGAGAGACATAGAAAAGAGAGTAGAGAGAGGGAGCAAGGAAGAGAGAAAGAAAAAAGAGGAGAGAGAAGAGAGAGAAAGAAGGAGAGAGAAAAAGAGAGAGGAAGGGAGAAAAGAGAGGAGAGAGAAAGAAGGAGAGAGGAAGAGGGAAAAAGAGAGAGAGAAAGAAAAGAGAGAGAAGAGAAGAGGGGAGAGAGAGAGAGAGAGAGAGCGAGCGAGCGAGCGAGAGCAGTCCTCTAAAGCTTGCAAATGGTAAATGGGGTAATGGGTCAGGGACTCTCTTCTCTGTCAAACATTCTGGATTTAAAAGACAATTAAAATTTGTATTTGTGTTAAGTGCTTGAAAAGATTCCTTTTTCTCTTGCTCCAATATTGATATTCCTGGGTTCCCCCAGGAATGAAATGCTTACTCATTTGTTTACAGTGATTTTTAGACACTAACACTTATTAACTTACTATATGTGAGGCATTAGGATATACTAGTAAACAAACAAACAAACAAACAAGCAAACAAACAGACAAACAAAGCAACCTCAAATAGCTGTCCTGGTGTACTTGATGTTCTGTTAGGACCTCTTTCAAAGCCTCACAATGGGACCTGTCCTTTGCCCACGGCAAGGCCGGTCCAGGAAAGGAGCATTAACGATGGCCAGCCAGAAGCCAATCAGAGCTTCCCTCTGTGCTGTCCAGGGATGGTCCTGTGTGTCCCTGCAGTATTCCGTCAACTCCCCTTACTGACCATGCTTGAAAGAGCTCTTCAGTTGACCAGTCTCCTCCTGGGCTGATACCTTTTCTAGCTTCCTACTAATACACCATCCATTATTTGTCTATCGCCTTGTCATTTTCCCTTTATTATGTCACTGTTTCAAAATTTTGCCTTTAATCTTCTAATGATGTTCTTCAATGCTTCTGATTAATAACAATCTTTTCAAAGTCTGCATACACCTCTTTCAAAATATTATATTCATATGACTGATTATTTTCCTGGCTCTTTTCTTTCAGGCTCTATAACAATTGTATCACCTTGTTCTTGAGGACAGTTTATCACCCTGCATGGAAGCAATTCCTTCTTACATTCCTTAATACTCCCTAACCCTGGGGAGCAATATTGCTATCATCAAAATCATAGTGTCTTTGAGTGGAGCTGTTTTCAGAAGCTAGTCATTCACCTGAGTTCCCTGCCAAATGTGCTCCATGCCCCTGAAGAAAAGCAGCTGGTATTTAAATGGCATCTTTCAGTATAAGAGAGCCTCAACTTTATCTGGTTTGATTGTGCCACAGTTCTGCAGGGGTTACCCTATTTTGAATTTGAAGTCCCTGAAAGAACAAGTACTATTACCTGCCCAAAGTCACAATTTATTAATAATTGCTATAGATTAAAAACTGGTAGTCAACTTAATGCCAGCAGAATTAAATCACCATGGTGCTGAGCATAGATGTTCCACCTGAGGAAAGTTGCCAGCATAAATAGAGATGTGGAGAAGGATAAGCTATGCCTTGAGGCATTGTGGGTTCTCCTACATGTTGCTGTTTAAGCTGTTTGGTTCTCCTGGAGAAGCTCTGATCGTCACTTCGAGCATTACTTCCTGGTTCTGGAGAGAAAGACGTGTGCCGCTTGGTCTCCAGTATGAACCCATCGCGCTGGCTTCCCGGCATGTACTCGACTATGCTTATCGTTGGAGGAGCTCGGGGCCTCCGTGTCGCTGAGGATGGCTGTGGTGCTTTTCAGGACAGCCCTGGTCTTTGTTTTGAGTGTGACTTCTCGGCTCCAGTGTAGAACCCTCAGCCTACCAGCGCAGCTCCTCACCCTGCTGGCATAGACTTTCTAGCTTCCACAGCTGACCTTTGGGCCTTCCCAGCATGGATCCGTAAAAGAGACTGGCGTGAGTCCTTCTTGTGGACTCTAGACCTCCAGTTGGACCCGTGGGAGGCATTGTTGTGAGCTCTGGGTCTTCATCTGGACTCATGTGGGACATTGCTGTGGGATTCAGGTCCTTGGCTAAATATTCTATGTCTTTGGTGTTGTGGATAGATTTCCTGCATTTTCTTGTGTTAACTCTGGGTGACCATCATAAAAATAATATTATAAACTCCATGTCCTGATTTCAATTGTTCTCTGCACAACCCCTGACTACAACAATAATATATCAAAAGTTGGGAATTAAGCCTTCTGATTCTGAAGGACTTCATATTTTCATTACCAAATTATTCATCTTTGGCAAGTTCATTAAAGTTCTTCCCCCAAACTGAGTGCAGGACATTAGTCAAAACTCAGGAGCAACTCTAAATTCTGAGCAAATTAGGAATACTTAAAATACTGGAATTCTTAGTGAGTCCAATTTTAGGTTTAGTCAAGTAATCTATAATTCTGGAAGGCTAGGTGATTGAATACGACAGATTTGGAGAAGATCACATTTGTGACCATCATTATTATTTGTGGTTTTATTCATGCTTTATCTTTGTTGTCAAAAATACTTTTTAGAAAGCTGGCCCTTTAAGGATAGCGGCTTTTTGAAACTCACTTGGAAGAGTGTATTTCTGTCCTCAAGTTAAAGCAAACCAAGGGAACCTGACTTAATAGCTCCAAAGTGGACAAGAGTGTGATCAATCTTCAAGCTTAAAAAAACCACTGCCATGGCTATTTTGTCTTTCAGCCCTCATGTGCACCTATCAAAATTTAAGGATCATAGTGAATTCCAGTTACTTTCCTTGGGAATGTACACTTAGCTGAAACATTTTACTAAAACAATCTATCATAAAATTCATGTTTCATGGTTTAAAAAGCATTTTCAACAAGAAAGAAAAATGCCACGAGAAATGAACTTGCACTCCAGACTAGGGAAGGCAGGAATTTGAGTGGCTGGAAGAATGATTTGGGTGTACAGAACCATTAAGTTTAAAGAGGTCACTAAGAACTGGACCTCTCATTCTAAGAATAATAGATTTCTTTTTCTGATAGGAGGTAGTCCTCTGTGAGTGGAACAGATATTGAATATCAGTCCTAAAATCATTTCTGGGAAGCCACAAAAAGAATAGTCTGGAGACCTTTCTCTCCTTTGACCACTAAAGAATCCCTGCCACCAGGTTCTTAGGTTTTCAAAGCTTGATGATTTGGATGATATGTCATGAAGCACATCATAACTCAGATGAGATTTTTCTTTAACGTTATTTACACTGTTAGATCTCCTTTAGTTCCTACTAATAACCATGGCTCTTCATTAACACTTAAACTAGGGGTGACTTACTATCAGACTTTAAAAAAGTAAAGCTGTGCACAACACTGATAGTCAAGCAAGAGGAAAAACTCCTCCATTTGAAGTTGAAGGAAAGGCATCAAAATCTTTCTGTCATGTTTTAGATCTCCAGATGCTACCTTTCACCTGAGATTTCACGTGTGCTATCACTTGTGTTAAGCATCACTGTGGTTGATGTGAGATAAGTGTAGAATGAAAAAAAAATGGATAAAATATCCTGTACTGAAGGAAATGTGTGGTAGAATTTCAGACACTTTGATGGATGAGGAGAATACTTTCAAACAAGAAATCTTACTCATGATCACTCAAGTGATAGCATACAAAAACTTTTATCAGCACTTTTGTAATTTTGTCTATTTCTAGGGAAAAAATGAAAATGGAAGTCCCTTTAGCTACCAAACTTATATCTCTTTCTGGACATACTTGTGTTCAAACTTATGTCCCTGGAAAGGAAAACAAATGTATTATTGGGAAAAGGCTCAACTGAACTCTGGAATATTTAGGGCGTACAATGTTATATAAAACTGAGATTACAAGCATCCTTAAGTGATAGTTTTAGGTTTTTCTTATACTTCAATATCCATCTTCTTTGTGTTCTACAGGAAAATTATCATCCACACTTGTACTTCATGTTACAAGATGACAAATTTGGGTGTGAAACTCAGAACATATTAAATATTTATAATGCTTTAACTTTTCAAAGCTTTGTGACATTCTGACTTCATTGAGTCCCTTTGACAATTTTGTGAAGTTGTAGAATGTCTTTTTTCCCACACTTGACAGAAAATGGAGGTGCAAAGTCATGCATAAAGTGATTCATTTTATACAGTTAATGAGATGCTGGTTGAAGGCTAGAAGGTAAGTCTTTTCATTCCTAGGTCTATGATATTTAACTAGTTCATTTACATTAAACTTTTTTTTTTTTTTTTGCGGTACCAGGGATCGAACTCACGACCTTGCGCTTGCCAGGCAGGCGCTTATGCCACTGTCCTAAATCCCCAGCCCTACATTAAACTTATAAGGGTAATGTCTGAGCTAGTAACAGTTGTTCTGGCCCCTCTTATTAATTAACATAACTATTACAAAGAGAAAAACATTTCAGAGCTGAATATACCATTTCTCTGGAATGCACAGAGCCTCCTCCACCTCTAATGAAACCCACACATTAAAGGATTCCAGAGATATCTGGGATTCTACTCAATCAAAAAGGCTCAACAATCCAAGAAAAAACAATTTTACTTGACATTTTTATTCACTTAACAGAAACATTCACTTATTAGATATCACTAAGTGCAATTTACAGAACTTAGAGGCAAGTTAACATATGTAAATTCATATTTTAAGGTTTTGGATTTTTTTTTTTACAAATATTACAAATGTACATCCATTGGTACTATATTGCCATTCAATCATGCTTTTTATGTACATACTTTCAATTAAGAATTACTATTTATTAAGTTCATTTTGCTTAAAAAATGCTGAAAATTAACTGGCCACTGTTAATTAATTGGGAAAGATTTTGTTTTTACTTATGCATGTACTGCAGCCTGGTAGAAATCTGGTGCCTTGTGAAAAGAGGCAATAGAGTCCAGATACTTTTATATATATATTTTAAAGGATACTTCATCTCTTCAACTTTGAATTCAAAATGATGATTAGGGAAACAAGGTACTTCTTTCACCAGTTTTTGATACATTGCACATTTCCCTGCAGGGATGATATTGTCTGGTCTAAATTTCTAGAAATGTGTCATCTGTGTTTTGGTGGGAGGTCAGATTGGATGGAAATACTTCAGGAGTCCAAAAAGATCATCACAAATCCCTGTAGTCAAGGTATCACAGGAACACACAGGGGCATCCTCACCTTGAGCACCAATCTGCTGCATGCATAGATCAGCTCAGGTAGATACAGACCTGAGACTCCATTCCTCTCTGTTATTCCAGGAAATCAAAATGAAAGGAGCAAAAGTTCAGGGATAAGGAAGAGTAGACAAAAAAAAAGGGTAAAAGGGAGGTGAGGGAGAGAAAAAAGATGAGAAAGGAATCAAAAGAGGTAGAATTTGTGGAAAAATGAGCAAAGAGAACTGATAGGAGAAACCATGTGAGAACAAAGCTCTGATTGTTCTCCGTGGCTGTGTCTCTGGTAGTCTACATTGATGTCTTTGTCTTTGTTTCCTCCCACTCTCCTTTACTTTTTCTGAATCAGAAGAAAATCTGGAGGTGCCATATCTCAGAGTACCCAGAAACAGCTGTGCTCTTAAAGTTCAACAGTGATTCAGGACCATGAACAATGACAGGAGCACCCGCCTCTCCATCTCTGCCTCCTCCTCCACAGGATCCTCTCTCCATCTGCCCCCACACTGTCCCTCACACATATGGTTTCTGCTCTGCCTGTGCAAGACATAAACTTCCTGCAAGACCTCAGGGGTGGGGTGGGTTTGTCCAGGTAGGAGCTAATTCACGGACCTTTCTTGTAGCAGAGAGCTTTTAATTCTTCACTCCTAGTATGAACTCTGCAGAAACTCAAAGTGGGGATAGCTCTTCAAAATGTGCAAGACAGTGGATTTCCTGATCCTGAATTGGATGATAGACTCTGCAAGCTGTATTAGAGAATGATGATGGAGAAATCAGCAAAGATACATCAGGTTTTGCTGAGTGCTAAGTGAGGGACTTCTGTCAAAGAGGTGGATGTAGCAATCAAATGATAGTACATAAAAACATGATTTTTTCCTAACATCCCATTGGTCACTATTAGAAAGTGATGTTTATGTTATTTTTGGCCAATTAGATGATTACATTAGAATGGCTTCTTAAAAAACAAGTATCTAAGTTTTCCTAAATTAAAAATGCCTACTATATTTACGTCTCAATTGTCTTTTTATTTTTTTTAAACAAGATACTATAGACTCATCTTAAAATTTATAATCTAAAAATAGGATTTCATCAAAATACTCTACGTATTCTACTCTGGGGATTGATATACTATGTATTTACTGTTTATGGCTCTCCAGATATGGTAAACACTATATTGAAAAAATTTAACTTTATTGATAAGAACTATTTCCCATGAAAAGGAAATTATATGAAAAAATATGAACTATGTGTTTGTTTGAAAAGCAACTCAGCTTGACATTTCTGAGAAACAACAAGACATCACAAAATCAGTAATGGTATGAGAGATATATACAGATTTAAAGAGAATCACAGGAATAAAAAAGGAAACAATAGTTACAGACTCACAAATCCTTTCATTGTCAAAAACAAAACCCAAAGAAATCCTAAATTCAACAATTTTATATTATACATTGTTGTGAAACCTTGTGCTGGAGGTGGATGAGCACAACTTGTATGGCCTCACGGCTTTTTTCCCTGGGCTCAGTCTTGCAAACAGGCTCACAGATGATCAGACACTGACTTTTTGACTAAGAACTAGGCAGGAAACATTAACTTGTTTAACTGTAGTAGGAAAGCAATGTGTTTGAAGGCAGATAAGCATGATACTGATTTTATTTGGGCTTTAGTAGTGGAACCAAATAGCTATGAATACAGGGTATACAATGACTTTGAGCTATTATGTAGTATGAGGCATAAATAATTATGGAGATGGTAGTTTTGAGGAAGATAAGATGGACAGGGGTAGTAAGGTAACTTAGGTGCCTGAGTATTCTTTGACTTTGTTCTATTCATTTTCATTTTGTTTTTTCCCAGTTATTTTTTTTTGGGGGGGCTATTTGTGTTTTGTTCTCTTTTCAGAAATCACCATTCAAGGGGTGTATATGAGCTGCTTTTAAGACTAACTTAGCAGTCAAAAAAGACAGGGTGGACCTAGTCTAAAGTACTGTTGAGATATTTTTCTTAACAATGGAGTGAGAATGAGAGCCCTTTTGTCTTGGGGATAACATGACATCTCTTCTAGGTATAGCAGACACTACACCAGAATCCTGCAACTGGCCATGTCTAATCTGGGTAAGGCTTCTGCAATCAGGAACAACGTATACATAGCATCATCTGGTCATGGTGTGCAGTTTTAATTTGGCTTCCTGTTTGCTTCAGAGGATAAATGCATAAAGTCCTTTCATTCTCTCTCTTAACTACTCTCTAGTCACCCCACTCCATGAAAGCTGTCTTTCCCTAGCCCTTGGCTTTCCAGCACACTGCTCATCATAGGCTCAATACTCTTTCTCCTTTCACTGACTGATCCTGGGATCCTCTTTTTCCATCTTCCCATTTCCCATTTCATCTCACATCTACTTGGAAAGATATGTCCTTGGAAAAATCACAGTTTCTCAGACTTACTTTTAGCTGCCTGGTAAACTCTTCTCTCTCTACAATGCTTTGCAAAGTGTTAGTCTCTCCTTCCAGGACATCTCCTATTGACTTACTAAGTGACTCTTAGTGCTAGTGCTAAAGGTAAAATGGAATCAGTGGGTAGCTTTCCTTACAAGTAGTTATTTGTGTTTTAGTTAAGCCTGTTTTTTTTTTTGAAGAGCCAATGCCTAGACAAAGTGAGTAAATGCCACATGCCTGTGGCATGTAGAGATGTTAATTATTAGGAAAGTAACTGCTTTCCATGTCTCTTGAATCAGATCATATGATTGGGTCTAACTGATCCCTTTTGTGGGATGCCTCACCAGCCTCTTTCCATCATGGTTAAGATTCTGCTGCTGCTAATCTTCTTATTCTGCACAGAACATTGTTTGGAGCACAACTATGTGAAGCATTCAAGAAGCAACACTTCAGTAATTTGAGGTTAAGGTCTTAGATCCCAATCAGAAGCCAACTGTGCCCCTAGACTTTTTAGGATTGGCTGTATATATCTACTGGTTGAGTCAATGTCCAATCCACAATTGGCTTTCCAGGTTTTGTGGTTCTCTAAGGTTTCTATCAGAAACTAATCTAAACTGGTCCTTTGATCTTACTCTTTACATTGAAGTAGGATTTCATTTTCTTCAATTTTTATGAGTACTTATTATGAATCATTTACGTGCAAAACATGTTCATGTCTTTCAAAGTTTATCTTGAAGTTGTCTACTACAGTGTCCATTTTCTTTCCTAAAAGGACTTGAGTGATAGATTTGACTTCATAAAATTCCAGGAAAGTTTCTATTTCCATACTAGCATCTCTACTTCTTGTTTTCTTGTATCAAGTAGCTACAACACAGTTTGTTTCATTTTTGCCACATTGTTATGATATCTGCCATTTATACTACACTACATATAGCATGATGTAATGCTTGTGTTTCTGTGGGGTGGTCAGTTAAAATTCTAAGTGGGGAAGCTATAGTCTGGAAGTGACTACATCTATATTTGGTTATTTAACATAATGTACTTCAGATAAGAATTTTGTTAAGTTGGAAAAATTAGAGACTTGTTAACTGGCATGATGAATGCTCAAAATGAATTCTCAGTAGCAAAATGAAAATAATTCAAGAAACATATATTGACAGAAGGTACATTAAAGATGTACCTCTCCCATGTGTGAATCTAGTACGTCTGCTCTCAGGAATAGTGCTGTGGACTAAATTCTAAATGTCCTGTGTCCAGGTATGGATTTGGTCTGATGGCTGTTCTAAAGGTGGGAGAATTCTGCCTGTTGCATTTTGTAAGTTCTTTTAGTTATGCAAGATAGTGATTAGAAAAATCTAAAATAAAACCTTAAACCTAAGGATCATTTTGAATGTGGGGTTTGGTGGTGCTTGTTTTCTAATAAATATATAGTTAAAGAATTAGAATTTGGCATAAGACCCATTTGCTTTTATGTGGTAGGGAGACTAGGTAGTGGCTAACTCTTAGATAACCCAAATCTCACTGTCTATCATTATCTACCAAAAGAAATGAAGTGTTGTGGTTGACTAAATAGGTATGTGTTGATTTGCAACACTCAGTAGGAGGGTTAGAAATGGTTTCTTACAGATTATAACTCATTGGTGCCTTGGATAAGTATTCTTTTGTGTTGCAAGGATGGTTTTCATTTTTCTGGTCTTATTCTCGTTGTTCTTTAGTGTTGTGCATCTTAAATCCTCTTTGAAAAAGGATGGAGTAAAACATCTAAATGAATAAAAATAATAAAGCATTCCTGTTGTTTCTTTGGGGGGAGCCCATGGCTTTCCTCTTCACTTGTGGCTTATATTCAAGTGTCACATAAACTTATGCTAGTGAGACCCAAACACATCATTAGAGAGGCTTATGGTAAGGCAAGGGAGCCAGAGGATGGTGCATGGGGCCTGTTTCTAACTGGCCACACTTTAGTATCATTTGTCAAGGCTGCAACTCAGCTTCTCTCACCAGACTAGAAGCTTTTCCTTTGATACAACCAAGAAAAGATGGAGCTAATACAATGGCACTTGTACCTCTAGGTATGACGAACAGCATTCTTGGGACTAGCAACTTAGGGAAAAGCAGCATGTCCTGAATTCAAATCTAGTTGCTCATCCAAACATGGAACTTGTGTGTTTCTGGAGCACTAAAGGAAAATGAACGCCGAGAACCACTGGACATGCCATGTCACTCCATACACATGACTCCATCCTCTCCAGATGTTTCACTGTGTCCAATAGCAAAGGAGTCTAATGACTTAGAGAGTTAGTAGAAACTGATCTTGCTCTGGTGGTTTCCTCACCCAGGTGCCCAAGCCTGCTTTCTGAAAAGCCTTAAACAGCTGCTGTTTAACAGATTGGTAAGTGTGAGCCCCTAGCTTGGCCTCACAGTACATGGATGGCGTATCCCCATGGATTGGTATCCGTGTACTCAGCTGTGGACAGAAAGGAGAGAGGAAATTAACTGCCAGCAGAAATAGGAGCCCTTACCAGAGGAGTTTTACACACAGGACACCCGTATGAAAAACTTGAGCTCAGCTTTGCTTTTTCTTTAAACAAAAGAGCAACATTATAAGGAGCAACTGTAATGATAGCCAGCAAGTTCTATCATGTGGTTCTGAGGAAAATCTAGTTATTAAGGAAATTTTGCAAGGGTTCTAATATGACTGAATAGAGAAAGAGTGATGCCTGAGAGCCTCAGAGGAAATTTTGCTTCATCAGAAGTGGGAAAGGTTAATGAACATATGACTGATTTTTTTCAGTCATAGGAGGAGGATTAGGGGTTTGAAGTGGGTGGTGAGGCAAAGATGCTACTGTTGGTACTATGTAACATCATAACATGCAGGAAAGATAAAGAGTTTGGAGGCATATACATATTTTTAGTGGATCAGGAGAATAAAAACTGTATTTTCCATCAGGCTTCTGAGTTGGAACAGGCAAAATTTGGAATCAAATATGGCTTCAATTCCCAGTGGTGGGGGTGGGGGTCAGGAGGAGGAAGGAAGGCCCCTGGCAAGGCAACTCCGAAGGCAGGGTCTTCTAGGGAGACCTTGAGCCTGCAGAAAAGAAGAGCCTTTTCTTGTTTAACAAGACAAAAATCAAAGCTTCTTTGCCCTTGCAAAGCCTTTAGAAGAAGGGAGACATGGGAAATGGACCCAGAACAGGCAGGATGGAGGTTGCAAGATGCC
The DNA here is from genome assembly GCA_004027295.1 of Dolichotis patagonum. Classification (NCBI taxonomy): domain Eukaryota; kingdom Metazoa; phylum Chordata; class Mammalia; order Rodentia; family Caviidae; genus Dolichotis; species Dolichotis patagonum. The sequence goes on from PVJX010005429.1 coordinate 80,720, forward strand.
TGGCCACAGACCAATGTCCATGTGCAAAGGCTGTGGCAGAGGCAGAAGCTCAGTTCAGTGTTCTCCAAACTGGTGAAAATGTTTAAACATTAACAACATTGTTACTTCTATTGGGAGTTATTACCTGGTTAAAAAAAAGTATAGAAGGTGAACAAAACACTTTACCTGTTGGTTTTTTTTTCCCCAGTTATTTGTTCTTTTTTGTTTATTTATAGTCTTGTATGCTATTGAAATTCAGGAAAATGTAACTCTCAATCTAAACCCCAGAAATGTAATCACTATCCCTATTTATGGAGGAGAAAGTAGATTCCAAATTGTTGTTGTCACGGAAATGAGTAGGTTTCAGAGTTGAGGGGGGGTTCTAACCCTGTAAAACTCTGGCAAATAACCTACTTTTTCTGAGCTTTAATGTCCTTATAGCTAACCTGAGAATAACCTTGATGTTAAAAACTGTGTGTACCTTTCTAACAATACCTTGGGTAAAGTAATTGCCACGCTGTATAGCCATATTAAGTGTTCATCAATAAACTCCTTTGCTACTTGCTTTCTTAGAGCCACACTTCCGGAACTCTTCCGGGACACTTCCGGAACTTTCACTTCCAGAACACTGCTGGTCTGGGGACCCTGCACTTGGGTAATGGTGTCTTAAATTTACAGAGGAAATGCTGTTGGTTTGGGCAGTTGGGGAGGGGTGGGGCAGGGCATGGGAACTGGATTTCACAACCTGCCATAGTACCCTCGTTACAAACCAAACGATGGCCCACGCCCTGAGCTGGCTGAGGACTTGAGTCTGAATCCAGCTCTAAACAGCTTTTCCCCAGAAAGGACAGGTGCCACCTACCCTACCATATAGCTGTGCCCACCGGGCAGAGAACACGTGCTTGCAGAGCCTGGATGAGCCCCCGCAGCTCCTCTTCCCAGTTGTGGCATTAATAATCTCCAGGTCTGCATTGCCCACGACCCAGTTCACACTGAAGTGGGGAGACTTTCCCGGCTGCCGTGCCTCGGCATTACTCACTCCTGTCAAGAGAGAAATAGGAAGCAGCCAAGCATTAACATTCCTGGCCCCAAACAGGGCTCCCGTGAGAGCAGATAATGGGAAAAAAGCCTGTGCTGGCATCGCTCTGACATGTACATGTACACGTCGTCCTGCTTTTCCTCTTTAAAATGTAGTGAACTCCTGTTGAGGCCATCATTTTACTTGCAGGGATGCAGGCTGAAAATCCAGCCTGACCCTGGTGATAGCTGCCTGCTGGAAGTCGTTACTGTTTTTAACCTTCTAATTTAAAAGATTTTGTGGGGCATCTTGTAAAAAATGTTTGGCCCAGTTTTTTGCCCTATTATATTTGTTGAATGAATTAATAAACAGAACCATGTAAGAGCAGCCATGTAAGAACATCTACGAATGTGTGTACCACATTGGGCACCAACTGCATGCCCAGTCCGGTTCAAGGCAAATAGCAAGGATAGTGTATAGTACTAGACAGACCCTCAGGTTTATAATTTAGTTTATGAAAGAAAAAGAAAAGTTAATGTAAGTGAAAGGGGTATTCATGCTAGACAATCAAGTAATCTTAGAAACAATACTGGCTACAAAATTTTCAAGTTTCATGAGACACATTAAAGTGTGAGGCCTCTTGTTCAGAAGTTATCAATAATTTGAAGATGACAACAGAACATTAAACCAAACCTAGGTCTTCCTAAACTCAAGGTGTTGTATGACTGGGTGGGTCACATGCCCCTGAAGTTGGTTCTTTCCAGAAAACATCTAGATTTTTGGGGACGTCTTTGTTTCACAGTGTGTCTTCTTTGTCTGATTGTATGCTCTCACTGTTAATTGGGGTTTCCCAGTCCCTACAACTACAGCTTCCTCATACAGCAGAGCACAGGGAGAAGGTGGAGTGTTTCCACTCTGGGATGGCGTCTTCTTTGCAATGTGTGGGTTGGCCCTGTTCTCTAGCTTCTAACTTCAACCTCAACATCAGCTCTTTCCCAGCCACCTTTCCTGCTCCTCCTACTTATGCTGAGAACTTTCTGGAGATGCCAAGTGGATATGCTAGGTAACATGCAGTGAATACCTGCCAAGACTCTGTCTTGTGAAACCATCCTGAGGATTCAAACATGTGCAATATTCTGGTGCTGATTACCTTCCTGATGTGTTGTCTGTCATCTTCCTTTCTTGAAGGTTATGTTTGCCAACTTATAAGTTTTGGGGAGGGAGTGACAACCTGGAGTCATGGTGATCTAGGTGACCACAGCCAGATGGATTCTACTTTCTGGACTTCCTCGTGGGAACTCCATGCATGATAGATGTGATCTCCAAAGTTCTAGGGAATGTGCCATATGGACAAATCTCTGCTCAGAGTACTGTGCTTCACACAAGTGGAAGCAGGCAAGGAATTCAGCCTCTCATCTGTTCACTTCAGTGATATGTGTGAGATATTCAGTTTATAACCCAGAAACTCTCTTGAGATGCACCCCCATCAAAAGATGCCCCCCCCATCAAAAGATGCCTTTTGAATCTTGTACCCTTCACGGCTCCTGTAGTGTCTCCTGCATGACACTTTTCTCAAAGTCAGCCCAGCACTCTCTTGTCTCTAGTCCAGTGCCACCTTTTAAAGGTCAGCTCTGCCCTTCCAAAGCCCTTCCTGCCTCCTCTTGCACCTTCTTGTCTTTGTCCTTTCTAGCCATGCACCTTTCTCAGGCCTGGGCCATGCATTGTGCAACAGATTGGTGCTTGCAGAGAAACACTGGAGCTTTTGGTGGTGCGCTGCGTTTAGGCCATTCAGGGTCACAGTGATGTGCCACTGATGAATGTTGCAGAAGTCCAGGGTCAGGAAGATTTTCAGGTGCAAAACCCTGACCAGATGAGCAGCAAGAGCTCTGGGCTGCAGCTGACTCCCTGTGAGAGTGCTGTCTTCATGTTGAGTGGAACCATTATCTCCTCCTGGAGGCAGCCTTCATTTAAATTTAGAGGAAGACACTCAACTTTGAGCTGGGACATCTCAGACCCCACAATCTTCCCTGATTTACCTTTGATCCAAGGGCTTCTTGAATAGAACCAAGACTCACCTTCTGGGCCTACTGCTGTCTGAGATTGTGGTCTTTCACCTACACATCCTGGCTCCTAGACTGAAAGTCACCCTGTGACCTTCTTCTAGTCACAGATGGGCAAATGTTGGACATTCGGGTTGATTCCATTCATGTCAGTTCTTTTCCATACAAGAGATTCATTGTGGCAGCTGCCCACCCCCAAGAGCTGGGCAGGGGGTACAGGCTAGCCCATTGATAGCTATGGGCTACCCTACTGGGCAGGGGAGCTGTCTTGTCTGGAAAAGACAGCTGCTCCGGTCAGGGATGACTGGGTTATAAAGAGAGACAGGCCCTGCTCCGGATCTGCATGTAGCTAGGCTCAGCAATGTGTAAAGCCCCTCCTCCCGCCTCCACCTGCCCTCCCTTTTCCCTCTTTCCCATTCCCTGTAGTCTTTACAGTGGTCTGAAAGGATCACAGATTGGGGTTTTCCCAAAGTCCTATGCTCTGAGCTCAGAGGAAAGCCCTGGAGTGCTTGATATCCACACAAGGCCTGCTTGTTCCTCTTGGGTTGCCCCCATTTCCTTCTCTCTTCCATCATCTCTTTGCCATGGAAAGTGTTTCTGCTTTGCTGCTGACTCTTAGCACACAGGCGCTTGCCTTAAGATGGCTTGGATGTAGCCTGCTGGGTTCTGGTCCCAATCTTCTTGGCTTCCAGGCTCTGCCAGGCCCCAGATAGTGCCAGGATGGACCTGTGAGGATGCTCCTATCAACCTGCATGCACTCTGCTCTACCCACATGAGATGCATCAAAGGGAGGAGCAAGGGTGGTATAGTCGAGGGCAGGTTGGCATGGGCCTGTGGCGTTCAACTTGTCTGCAGACTGTGAGTCAGGAATTTGGAGACTTGAGCTCCATCCCATCTTTGTTCTTGGACCTTGGCACACACTGTTCTGTCCCTTTCTTTGCTGATGGTGGTAACTTTGCTTCACAAGGTAATGTGAAGATCAAACAAGACAGAGAAGAACACTTTTAAAGCCTCAAGTATTACAGTTATTATTTCCATGTGAAGGAAGATTTAAAGGTCAACTATAGTCTGAATAGTGCTATCTAAGTTACACAGATCAAAAATGTTCCAATTATGTTACAGAAAACATTTTCAATTCAGTTATAAATCCCCCAACTACTCAAAAAATGGACTGGCTAACCAACAAATTAAGCCAGGATCCTTTTTACATAAAAGACATTTCTTTCATTTATATATTTGTTCACCATACACACTCAATACTTTGATGAGAACATTGCTGTATGCTTATACCATGAGCCTGTAGTTTAAGGATTATTTTTCTTCTGTTCTTTGCTTGCAAATACACACATAAATACATGCACATACATCCATATGCACAGGAAAAAGCATATGCACACACATGCATGAAAATCTTCCCAAAACAACCTGGAAGAATAGCAATTTTTCTCTAGGCCCCCACTTATAAAAAAATCCAGCATAGATAGCATTTGGAATGTTTACTAAATATTCATGCCAGTAGTACATTTTTGACATCACTGTAATTAATGATTGCACTGATTATACCCAAAGAGACAGACCCACTGTGCTCCATCAGTCTCACTTGGGTCTAATATTCAAATTTGCCAATGTATCATGAAGCACACAACTACCTCATGAAACATTCTGATCTGTCTAGTACTGTTTTTCCTTTGTGTAGGAAAAACTGCATAGATAGCCAGGAGGTAGTATTTTAATCCCTGATTGAGAG
>PVJX010005430.1:0-85559 GCA_004027295.1 Dolichotis patagonum
AAAACAGAGCTACACCCAGACATACAATAATCAAGATCCCAGAAATTCAATATAAGAACAGAATATTAGAAGCCATCAGAGAAAAGAAACAGATCACCTATAAAGGAAAACTCATCAAAATCATGACAGACTTCTTGACACAGAGTATCAAATCAAGAAGAGCTTGGAGCAAAGTAATTCAAGCCCTGAAAGAAAACAACCTCCAGCCCAGATTAATGTATCCTGCAAAACTGTCTCTAGAAATTAATGGAGAAACAAGATGCTTCCATGACAAAGAGGAACTGGAAGAATTTGTGACCATCAATCCAACCCTACAAAAAATACTGAAGGACATTCTACAAAGACAGAAAAAGAATACAAAGATTTCAGGAACAGTGGCAGAGAGGCCTCAATGAATGGGGCAGACAGTGGAATGAAAGAGAAAAATAGACAAGCAATGGCAGAAAAATAGAATAGCAGAAATGAGGCAGAGAAGATTGGCTGTAATCTCTAATATAGATGGCCTCGATATACTAACAAAAAGAAACACAGGCAGAGTAGATCAGGAGATAGGCTCCATCGAGAGGCTCTGTATAGGAAACATAATTAATCTGAAAGAGGGTTTATGGACAGAAAGTCAAATATAAGAAAACAATGCTCTATGTGACAGGGAACCAGAGAGAAATAGGGGCAACTCGACCGGCTCCTGCAGATAGGTTGAAAAGACAGGATACTTTTGTGCAGTAGAGAACTATTCAGCTATAACAAAGGAAAACCTTGAGGCTTTTATAGGTAAAGGAATACAACTCGAGATCAAGCCCAGGAGTCAGAAGATTCAGAACCAGTTAGGGTAAATAGCAGGTTGCTCCCCCCAATCTAAAAACTGAGGGAGTTAGTGGGACCCAAAATGTGTAGTGCACCCTGTGGGAGTAAAAGGGGAGGAATTGTCTAAAAAAGGCAGGCAGAGGATATTGTTAATAGGGCAACAAGATTTAAAATGTACATTATTCTCACCACTCTGTTTAGATGGATTATATTCTGTTCCAGTTTCTCTACTTACACTAGATTTGAGGGCATGCACAGCTATCCCAAAAATAGCAGAATATATTATGGTGATCATCCTTAATTTCCTATTAACTTAATCTGAAGCCCTGTATAACTTACACTATCTTATTATGACTGTTCTTATTTGAATCTGGTTTGTTAGATTGCTGTTTTGTATTGAATGATTTTATTTGAATCTGTTATAATTGATAGTATCAAGTCTGAGAGTATAGGCAACTACACTGAAGATGACAAGATTCACTAGGATACCCACTCTGGTTTGATTATTACCTGGCTTTTGAAGTCTTATAATGTCTCCAATGTTTTGTTTCTACAATGTTGTTATATACTGCTGAGACACCATAGTAACCATTATCGATCACCTCATATTGCGGTTTTATATGACTTTTTTGCTTCACGCTTTTCTAGGAATTTGTTTTGTTTTGTCTTGCTTTGTTTTGTTTTCTCTGTAATACAGAAAGAATAGATATACAAGTAGAGACTCATGCATGTGTAGAACTTATAAACAGTTTATGAGAACCAATTATATAACACATGATGAAATGAACAGCTACTTTGAAGAAAAAGAGACACTACAGTACCCAGTGCTGATTCTGTAGCGTCATGATATGAAATCCAGCAATGCTATCATTCTTTGTTCAAAGTGATTTTAGCCTGTTTTGTTTTAAGTTCAACATACATGAAGGTATGGACAGCTATTTTGAAGAGAATGAGAGACACTATGACAGACATTGTTGGCTTCTCTATTGTCTGCTCTTGAAGGCCTAAAACACCTTCCTCATCCTCTTCAGATCAGTTCCATACTATGTTGTTTAATGTGAATTCCCTGTATGTGAAGATATGGACAACTATTTGGAAGAAAACAAGAATCAATATGATAGGTAGTGAAGCTCTCTGATTGTCTTGCTTTGAAATTCATGTCTCTTACGTTGCTTTCTTGTGATCCGCTTTGTTCTGTTTTGTTGTGTTTAATTTTACCCTTTTTTTTAAACATACATAATTGCATGTATGTTTAAGTGTGTAAAATGGATGACCACATTACTGTTTCTGTTAGATCGTGGAGCAGAACTGTTAACAGTCTCACTGTTTGAATGTCTACTTTGCGTGTTTTAATTCTGTAATTTGAACAACTATTTCCAAGATGTCAGTATGTAATTTATCAAGTAATGATGTCTTAGTGTACTTTTTGTTGTTGTTGTTGTTCTTTTCCTTTTTCTTGGAATTCTGTATCGTTACTACCCTTTATTCTGTTTTGTTTTGTTTGGGTTTTTTTTCTCTTTAAATAAAATTTTTTAAAAAAAGAAACTTTTCCTCCAAAGACCTTAACATCATCTTTCTAAACAAATCATCTTCCCAAATATCCAAGGCAACTGTAGTGTCAATGAGTACTCTATTACAGATGGTAAAAATATCAAGGCCAATTTATCCAGCACTTAAGTAATTTATGGATATTCTTGGTGCTCCTTCTTTCAAGACTGAGTCCTCTGTCCACACCCCATTCCAGACTCTGAGTCAGCTGTTCATAGTCTCTTGCCCCTCATTCTAACATTGCCCATCTTTGTTTTACCCCATATACTCCTCCAGTGCATTATTTCCTTCAAGACCAGAAACAAAGCTGATCAACTCAATAGAAAGTCAGCCAGGCTCCCTCTTTCAAACCTGCTGAAGTCAGACTGTCCAACATCCTAGTTCCCATTCCTGGATCCACCTCAAGGTACTTTACAGCATCTGCTCACCTCCCCACTGCCATCTCTTTCTCCCAGTGTGTCACACAGCTCCCCCAGTCTCAAGCTCCTTTTGGCTCGTAGCAACACACTGACTGAGACCTGGCATGAGTGACTGGGACCTTTTCTCAGGGTGTCCATACTTCCAGATGACATTTCCTATCCACTTTCTTAGAAACATAATCAAGACCAGTATAATCCCCACAAGTTAATCATAAAGCACTACATGGTCTCAGCCAGACTAGAGATACCAAGAGCTGGGAAGGTTTGTTTGTTGGACTTTTTCCAGCTATGAAGTGGAAGGTAGGAATGGTACTTCACTATGTCCACCAAGCACAACAAATATGAGATAAGTGAATTTCAGTGATGAGGACATAATTTACTTCTGTATGACTTATTACATCCTGGAGCTAGTTTCTAGGAGATACGATGTAATCAGCATGGCCGAAGCAGTTTTACAACAAAGAAGATTTGTACCTGTAGCTAGGTCGGTTGAGCAAAAGTCTGTGGCTGTGACATTTGAACCCAAGTTGGTGGCCCATACTTGCTGCAATAATAGTCTCTTTGAGCCTCAGGTTCTTCACATGTAGAACATGAACAACAGTAACAATACCTCACAGGGAGGGAAAAGATAATGTATGTTACAGAGGACAGCTTGTATTATTTGGTTAACTTTGTAGGCCTGGCTGGGGCCAGGGGTCTGAGCATCTAGAGGGAGGATAACAGTATGCAGTATAGCAAATACAGAGGGATTTCCTTCTATTGCTTTTTGAAATCCAATAATGTTCTCACTATTTTGTTTTGTTCCAATTAATTGTTTTGCTTTATTCCATATTCTGTTTTGACTGGTTTTCTTCTGCTTTGTTTTGGGTGACTGTGCTATATCTGATGGAATGTACAACTAATGGGAAGACAAGATACTGGATAGTAACCATTGTTGTTTTCCTATTGTCCTGCTTTGAAGTTCTGTACCAATTTCACTGCTTTGTTTTGATTGAATTTATTCTGTTTTGTTGGCTTTTATTTTTAAAATAAAACTAAATTTTAAAACATATTTCTGATTTAATCACTTATAGAAAGTACCCAAAACAGAACCTGTGTCTAAAGGAACAACAGAGATACACAACTACAAGTGTAGAACCATGTATCTTTTAGTGTAGCACCGAAAACATGGCTCATTTTTTTAAAAAATTAAAAAACTGGGAGTTTGCTGTCTGACTATATTTGATATGAAGGTAAAAACTAAAAACTAAAAAAAAAAAACACTGAAACCCATTAAAGAACACCAATGAATAATGAATGCTGTTTTCTCCAATGTGCTATTTATAAAATGTTTACACAAAGGAACATGCTCAAATTCAGTTTTAGAAGAACTAAGGAAAAATAATTCTCCCATTTACTATGTAAAACACTCAGAAAATAGACAATAAGACCATTCCACAACAGAAAGTATCAACCTTTAACTCTTCTATAAATATAAATGACAGTGTCAGCACAGCTGGCTGCTAAGGACTTCACTGTTAACGAAATTAATATTCTTAATTTACTACAGATTTTTCCACCAAATGAAATGGTCATGGTGATAATTGGGCCCACGTGCTACACAGCATGCGCCTTAAAGATACATGTCCTCTCCTAAAGACACAACTGTGATGCAATGTAGGTTGTAAAGCCCAAGAGAAAGGCAAAGCATAGAGCCAGTCTTACCTTATAGCTTTGAGGTTCTATTTCCTTGAACTGAAAATGAACAAACAGGGTATGTGCAATCCAAATGTCCCATATAACAGATTTTAAATCACAAAATCAAAACTCATCTACCATTCAAAACACACCGAAGTCTGGTTCTTAAACGTATATTTATAGTTTATATAGCCCAAGCTGAAGTAATGAAGTAACACCTACATTCCTTTAAACTAAAATGCTCTGAGTAAATGTACAGTATATTATAAAATAAGAATTTAAATATATTTTTATGTTTAACCATTTCAAAAATATGTAACAAACAGTATCAGTACCCATACAAGATGCCAATGTCATTTTCAATGGTAACTGAAAGACTACAGTTTGGAACGGCAGATGGAAAACTTTAAATTGTGGCCTTCATAATTCAACATTATTTTACAATAAATGATATTTACCTTTATAGTATGTAGCATAAAGAATTTTAGACCTAAGACTTTGTTATCACCACATACTGACTTGTTCAGTTTTTAATTAATTTTCTCGTGACAAAGGAAAAACAGGGTAAGTTAATCAAACAAGACCATTTTAAAATTACATTTAATTAAAGGAAAAAAAGTCTTAAAAGCACAGTGCTGATTTTTAAAAGTAAGCAAAACTTTTTTAAATAAGCAAGTAAAATTAAATTTAGTCAAATTTCTACCAGCTGCTAAATTTTATTAGTTTTAAATTTAAGGTTAAAGTTCCTATGAAGGGAGAAAGTTTGTACACTGAAAAGTCAAAAATCACTTAAACAAATATGACAGCTATCTGAGACTTACATTATAAAATACACCACTCCCAACATAACCAATTACTAGTATAAAATTTAACTTTGAGTCATTTTTTGAGAGGACCCTCATATTCTAGGATGCATGTGTTTCCATCCTCTAAGCCTTATTATGGGTTAACTAGTAGACCATTCTGGGAACCAACTATTATTTATAACATTATTCCAACTAAAAAATTAATTGCCAGTTCCAGTATAGAATGTGGGATGTGTGTGAAGGACACATTGTCCTAGTAAAACAAAAGGTTCATCCTCCAATTTCTACCAACACTAGTTATTGAACAAGCATTGTGTGCAAGGCATCACATTACTTTGGCAAATGAAAAACACTTCAGTAACATCAGGTTGCAGGTTAAATGGATGACTGTGATAGAGGTGGTAAACTTGCTGAAGAAATAATTCAATGATATATCAAATTTTTAATATTTTAGACAAAACTTTAAATAACATCATATTTTTAAAAATTTATAGGACTAAGAATGGTGATAATCACTCGTCAAGTGACTGCTGCTATCACAGTGAAGAGAAAGGTCTTCATAGTTCTTAGATTTTGTTTGAATGACTCCTTTTCTTTTGCACTTGATTTCTAAAATTGATTAATGTGAAATTCTATTATACACAATGTTCTTCCAGGCCGAACTAGTAAAAGTATTAGACAATTTGCCCTTGTATGGGTACTGATACTGTTTGTTACATATTTTTGAAATGGTTAAACATAAAAAAGATGGCAGTTGATACATAAAGTACTATCTAAAATATATCTGCACAACTGTTCTATGCTGTAAAAATACTAAGGCACTCCGTTAGATAAAAACTATCCGAGGAACACCAGCCAGCTCAGTGTGAACAAGGTCATAAAGGGTAGACAGCTCACGTAGCCTGTGGCATCAGGACTACTGCTCAAAGTATTTTCCATAATGTCAATATCATTACTATAGACCCTCCGAGAACAAGATCCATCACTGCAACTTGGTGCCAGACCAGAGGCATGCAATAGCAGGGAACACTTAGGGACAGTGGGACAAGACCTAATACCTTGCTATTCTTCAGGTTTAAAAGGAGTACAGAAAAGAGAGGGCCAATGAAACAATACTATGACACTTGAAAGGCACTGACAGTCTCCCCAAACATTTCGATGCACAGATGCATTGTGTCATATCTAAAATGCCTGGGATTAGATTTTCAGATTTCAGAATATTAGAACAGATTTTAATGGCTGGGCATCCAAAATAAAAAAATGCTCCAAAATCTGAAACATTTTGAGCACCTCTAATGATTCTTACAAGCAAGGTAAATCTTATTATTCAAATTTATCAATGAAGAGAGTGATAAATTGATAAAGTTCACAGATCTCTTTTATCAACTTCTTTCAAATACTGTAACAAACTACCTTCACGGTAAATTAAAACTCCTTTTCCATATTCCCCGAAAAAGTCTATTCCTGGTATCATAAAAGTTACATGAGAATAATGAACTTCGTAAGTTCCAAATTCACCAGAGTACATCTTCAATCTGGATTCTCAAAAATTCTTTCCAATTTTGGTCATCCTTCCCCCACAAATGAATTAAGACACTCTACTGAGTAAACATTAAACAAATATAAAAGAATAGTTTAATACTGGAGAGACAGTTTAGCATTTATCATACAAAGGATTTGTATGATAAAGCGTTACAAGAAAGCATTTCTCTGTGTCTCTCCTACCTAAAAAATCTATTCTTTGGTTAACAGAGCATACAAACCAGTACTATGGTCATTCTGCAATTTCCAGGCTTTGAAAGTCCTTTCTCCTCTTTCAATCAAGAATCTCCAGAATGGAGATAATATAATTCCAGAGCTCAAAAAGATGAGAGAATGCATGAGTAATGAAGAGTGAATATAAATCAGAGTTCCAAAGAAGCACTTCTAAAGGTGACTGACTCTGTTAATGAAAACAATGAACAGTAACCTGGAAGGACTGTTCCAGAGGCAGCCTCCATTTCGGCCCTTCACTACCCAATAGAACTTTCTTTGACAATGGAAATGCCCTGTATCTGTACAATCCACTGTGACAGCCACCAGATGTGGAGACTCCCTACATTGTTGTATAAGGGGACAAGCTATTCACCATTTTTGTAGCTCTAAATAAATATCTGCTTAATTGTAAGACAGATAAAGTTCAAGAGCAATAACTGACATTTTTCATTTTATACCTGATTATATATACAATCAGAAGACTATACACAGATTATTCAATATATTCAGTGTAGTTCTACCTATGAAGATATAAAATAGACAACCACCTTAATATTGTACTATATTAGAATTATACATAAGTAAAGACAGTAATTTAATGGAGTATTATACTTAAGATGAACAAAGTTCATATTATAATAAAAAAAGTAAAATATCTGAATTATATACAGTTTGACTTCCATTTATTTTATTTTATGTCATTTATTTATTTATTTATTCATTTATTTTGGTGCATATCATTTTGGAACAATTACGTGGAGGTGACATACCCAAGAGACAAGCTTAAAAGCTCAGAAACAGAGCCCCTAAGTCTGCCTCAAACTCACGACCATGTGCTGGCAAGGCAGGCACTTATGCCACTGAGCTAAATCCCCGGCTTGATTTCCATTTTAAAATTTAAAAATATATGTGGAAAAGGTTTTCAAAAAGTTACTTTCATTAGCAGACCAATCAACATGTCACTTTTTTCCTTCCCTGTAACTCTTTTCCTATGTTCTATCCTACTTTTCTACACTTTTGTATGACTTACACTAGCAAGTAAGCTTCAAACAATTTGAAGTCATTTACTCCGTTTATGATCCAGTCATCCTACATCCAGTCACTGGAGAGCACCTCACAAACAAGAATCCCAACTATGATCACCTCAAGTGTGTTTCAGCCCCTATCAGCCTGGAAACCAAGAGGAATTACCAAGGGCTCCTCTATATCTGCGGCAGCTGCCAGAGCCATCTTCTCCTTCCTTCCCTGAATGACAGTATATTGTCTGCCAGGTTCTGCTCCAGTTGTTGGCTTGCAATCACAGAGGTAAGAACAATTATACATTAAAGGAAAGAACAGTAGCAACTACATACTGAAGTAATCCTTTCCAAAGGTCACTTTGTACCAAAGATTTTTAAAATGTGAAATCAGTGGTCATATCATTTTGGAACAATTACGTGGAGGTGACATACTCAAGAGACAATCTTAAAAGCTCAGAAAACAGAGCCCCTAAGTCTGCCTGAAGCAGGTGGTTACAGGCAATAAGCATGAACAGAAGTTCACAGGCAAGGGAGATGGGAAGAACAGTTCAGATGGAGAGAGCAGCCACTGCACAGGCTTCGATGTCAGGCTGCAGTCAGGAACATGTAGAATAACTTCTGCCAAGACAGAAGCGGCCAGGGCATGTGTTGAAAAGCGTAACAGCATTCTCAAAAAGGCAAACAAGGTCCAATCATGAAAGCGCTTTGGCAGGTCACACTTTGATCCCAGGTGACCAATGATTTAGCAATTTTAAGGAGTTCAGTGATTAGTACCTAAGAATACAGATATAGGGGAAAAGATTAGCCTGAGACCTATAAATCTTTCTCAAAGTATTTTTAAGTGTATAAAATAAAATTCAAAGGATGCTAACAAAACTGGGAAACAGTTCTCTCTATGGAAGCCCAGGGTAAGAGCCTGCAGCAAGTTACAGCCTAGGCCTTTCCTTCTCATGTCCACAGGCTGGGGGGTGCTGCCAGAAGATTAGGAAACATTTTCCAGCTAGAAACAGGGTGACTTGGTTCCACTGACGAGTCTTATTTATCTCTGTGACCTTAGCACCTACTGTTTGTGCAGAAGATGAACTCTACAAATACTTCTGAACAAATGAAGTAGGAATACAGATACAATAGTAAATTCAGGACGTAACTTGTTTGGATAAGATATATCTGTTTTTATTGTGATTTTTTTTCTTCTATATACCTTGGGACTCCTAAAGACAATGTATTATACTATTTTGATCTAATCTATTTTGATGTAATCTACAAGTGTTGGTAAGATTCAGAAAATTAACAAGTAACCAGTTATATTTCCCTATACTAACAAATACCTAAAGCCTGCATTTATTTTTCAAAATATAGTTGGATAATCAGTTAAAATGCTTGGATCCCCTTTATTCATTGTTAACACTTATGGTTTCAAGCACTGAAAATGTAAAAATAAAAACTATCACTCCTAATATGGGTAAAAAAAAAATTCAAAGGGTTATTGTCTTTAGAGAATATTTTGTAATAAATAGTAGAAAACTATCTTTAATTAGCTTCTCAACTGTTTAGTTACAAACAAGTGTTTCTTGATCTCCTGACAGCACTTAAAAATGACACATTTTCATGAGTATTTTTAATGCCTTGCCCATTCTCATCTAGTATCACTATACTCTAAGCTTTACACTTAAGGTAAGATACAGTCGCAGCTTCATCTAAGTACCTATAAGCAACTGAAAGAATCCCATTACTACAGTCAGCAAGTATTTTTAAAGTGGTCTGCTGTTGGTTGCTATGGAGGATGTAATAGTAGCCAAAGACAAAATCTGCCACAATTTATCCCTGTGACTGTAACCCCTCTAGATTCTACCTATTGGTGTACTGGCACAAGCACGCCCTTCTAGAAATGTTCTATATTCTCTTACATTGACACTCCAGCAATTTTTCAAGTATACCACTCTACAATTTACACACACCAACTACTAGCACATTACTTGACTGTGGCTGTCTTTTCCTCTTCCAGGATCTCTGACGTCTGCATTTCTTCCCCTTGGTATCCATATCTCTGCTCAAGTACTGGCACATAGCCCTCCGTAGCAGTGCCTTCCCCTTATCCTCCTTTCCAGTTAGTTACTCTCTGCTGTCACTTTTATCCCATCACTTACTCCCTCAAATTTATACATGCCCCAACCAAAATCCTGTCTGGAAACCAAGGTCCTGCACCATTCAATTCCTACACATACACAGAATTTTTTAACATGTCCTTGTCTTATAAAACAATACAGTGTAACCCCTATTTATATAATTTTTACATTGTATTTGTTACTATAATCTAAAAATATTTAAGTATATGAGAAAAAACTTTTTGTGCAGATTATATACAAACACTATACCTTTCATATAAAGGATTTGAACATCCTCAGATTGGGGGGGGGGGGTTGTCCTGGAACCAGTTCTGTTTTGGAAACCAAGGGATAACTATATGGCCATCCTTCTTCCCAGAAGGTGTCCCAAAGCCAAAATCAATGTCCTCCACAAATAAATAATTAAATATATTGCAGGGCAATTGTGTGTAGCTTCCCTCCTTGGCAAGATTGTAAGCTTCTGTACAACAAGGACTGAGAATTATACTTTTCAGTACCCATCTGTCCGCCTCAATGCACTGCAGTCACAGAAAATGCTCCATAACTGTCTGACTCTGTGACTCAGCTCATCTGCAAATGAAAGATCCGGTTGCACCTCTCTCAAAGGGCTTTTGTGAACAGCAAACAAGATAATAAAATTTTTCTTTGCAAAACACTCTTCAAATTGAATTGGTAGGATAATGAAATTGGGGAAGCAAATGTTAGTTCACACAGAACTGGAAACTAACAAATGATATCAAGCCCTAAGAGTATTAGAATGCCACAGGAATTCAATGGCAGCAAAGACCACTGCGGGTTGTGTGGGCTTATAGGTGCAATTCTTCCTGGAAAAGATGGTTTGGGTAAGCTCCCAGGCAAGAATCTTGCAATGACAAAGAAAGTCCACCAAGCCTTCCCAGGCTCTCTGAAAAGTATCCTAATCTCTTTAGTAAACCATCGAGAACCTATGTGTGGCAGTCAGAGGTTAAACAGAAATCTGAACACCTCTGGTGGTCTCCTTAAGTAGGCATCACCATTTCCCAACCCGAGGTCGAGGTCAGGGAGAAAAGAGAATGTTCCTTCAGCAGGGAAAAACAATTACTTTGCTAAATTTTAACCTAATATACATTCATCTTTCTAAAGGATTTACTTATGCTTGGCTATGGCCTCTACTAAAGATCCTATCCCTGCACTCGTGGTTTACATCTCACCACTTCTTTCTGAAGCTACTAGCTTAACAAACAGTGTCACCAGCTAATAACAGACTCAGCTCCTCAAGACAAGTACCAAGTCCCACTGTCAGGGTCACTCCTGCAGCCCTTCACCTCTCATACTCAGGTGTTAACATTTAATTTATACATATAAGAAGCACAAAGAATTAACTCCAGAGAGTCTTAGTATTTTAATTATTAAGTTGTCCCAAAAAGTTATGTACAGAAAAGGTTTATAAGTAGCAAATAGCCTACTGTTTGCTACTATTAGATGTCTACCTGGTGACAAGCAGTCCTTAAATATATCCTATATACAAATATTTCTAGAACATTTAATGTATTTATTATGTCCTACAAAGTACAGTATAAATGAAGAAGTTAAGGGGAAAAAAACTTCTATGGACTAGTAAACTTGCTGTACTTACTTTAAAAATTGAATAAGGCAGATTCGTGTTGGAAATTTTAAGAAAATGTCATACATTCTCTTAGACTCATCTATACTGTAATCTAGGTAGTCCCACAGTAACAGGGACAAAAGACAAATACTGTACACCATTCACATCTGCTATGGAAAGTCTAATAGAATGCTACATTTCCTACAAACTCTAATTACACTAGAAAGGATAATCAGAGGATTTTTCTTTGGTCCTAGGATCTGCCTTTAACATAGTACGAACCTATGAAACACAAAACAGCTTACTAGTTCAACATGCTAATTTCAAGAAGCAAAGTCTTATTTCGTTGTTTTGTTTCATTTTATTTATTAACTTGCTGTTTTTACCTAACCTTAACCTTCAAGCAACAGTCTTTTAGTGCAGAAAAAAAATGCACTCCCTGATGACTGTATAGAACATAGACTAGTGTATATAGCATGAGGGATGCTTTATTTTACAGACATAAGGTAGGTTAAGGTTTCCTGGGGTAACCTGAGCTCACAAACAGCGTCTCTTGCCTGCTTAAGCAACACTAATAGTTCATTTATGATATTTCAAAACTTGGTTAATGTACCATAATAAAGGTAGGGGACCATTAAATCAAAATAATTTTTCCTCTGTGATCATAAGTAACAGATGATTTTAAAAAAAGATCTCTACTGAAGAGTGTTCCAAATTCAGTCTGCAGGCCCCATCTAGAGTAGCTTGATGTTTGGAGGGTATTTATGAAAGCATATCATTACTGTTGTGGTTGTTAAAATGCTAGCCAAAAAGTTCTCATTCCTTATAAAGTATGTTATTAAACCTGATTAAAAATTATATTGTGCAATTTTCTGAAACACATCACAATTTTTATTTTGCATGTTTCCAAAGAGTAAGCAATTCCAAAGAGTGTGAAACCTCATTTATCTGGCATCAAGAGAGCAGAGCTCTAGAAGGAGTGGTTTCCTGAATAACAAACACGCTACCATTCATTTGCCTGGAGTGGAAGTGTTGTCTCTGTCTGCCAGCACTCCTCCCCCACAGGCTGCCCCTCCTGGTCCTCTTGTCTCTGAGGAAAACATGTGACCCAGGCTGGACCAATCTCAGGCCTCATCGCCGTGGACAGAGTGGTACATCTGGAAGTAGGCATGTGACCCAAGCAGGACCTGCATTCTTTCACTTATTTTTGTCTGTGGATGTTGGGAGGGAGGAAGATGGTGTGTCTGTCCCTGTCTGTTTGCTTCTCTTTCTCCAAAATCTCCAACCAAGTAGATGTGAAGAAAAAGTGACAGAGTCCTAAGACAGTCCATTTCACCTCCTAGGTTCTGCTTTGCCCAAATCCAGCTCAGTCCCAGCACTACTGGTTACATGAGCCAACATTTTCGAGCTGGGTTTTATTATTTGCAACTAAAAAGAATACCAATTCATACCATGTTCAAAATTCATCTGATTAAACTGGCATTTCTATCATAGTTCAAAAGCAAATAACAGCCAGAGTAAACACAATTTAACCTTTTCTTATTGGTCTGGTTATTTACTTTAAAACATAAGATGGTCTCAAGCATTACTGAATTATCCAAGGATACTTGACTCCATTAAAGAGGCAAATGCAGTGGCTTTGTAACATTTCTTTGTTCATTTTATTGTCAGCAACACATCACTGCCTGAGCATGGAGAGCCACATGTCAATTTGTCCCTCTTGTAGCTGCTGCTGTAGCTGCTGCTGCCTCTATTGCCACATCCTACAATAACAGGTGGGTTTTCTCCTAAACAAAACTAACCATTTACCAAAAGGGAATAAATTAAAACATGCCAAGCTAGTTGTTGTGAATGACTAATCACAACATGTCCTTTGTCTCACAAGGAACAGAGCTTCACTCAAGTTACAAGACGAACACAGAGAAAGAACGGAATGGGGGGGTGCCTGCTCTGACAAGGCTCAGCCCCGCACCCCGGCATTCTGCCCTCCCTTCCCCCTCTGCATTTTCTCCCTTCTTCCTCACACAACAGGCTCCACTCTCATCACTGCCCTGGCCAAAGGCATCCCCAGTCACAGGCATCCTTTAACGGCCACCCTCTTCACTGGACTCTGAATTTTCTTTCTCACAGCTAACTGATTTAATTTCTCACTTCCCAAGTATAACTTCCTAGCTCTTCTTTTTGAGCTAGACCAAAATCATGCCAGTGTCAGCTGATGGATGGTGGCTGTCTCTGGGTTGTGTGCCCACTCCTGGCACACTTAGTAACCACCAAAGAGAGGTCCCATTTATTTACTTGTTCATTATTATTAAATCATTTATTTAGCAAACATTTACACAGACCTTAGTATAGACAAGGCAGATACTTCTCTAAGTACTTATAAATACTCATCAATTTAAGTCATGTAACCCAATGAAATAGTTTTGTAAAATTATTACCCTACTCTAATTGGACTAAGATTATCCTATACATTTTTAATGGTTATACAGCACACTTGGTGTCCTCTAAATACATACAGTAAAACCTTCATTTGCGAACATAATTCATTCTGGAAACATGCTTGTAATCCAAAGCCCTTATGTGTCAAAGCAATTTCCTCAGAAGAAATAATGGAGTCTCATACGATTCATTCTACAACCCAAAATAGTCATAGAAAAATGATTATAATACTGTAATATAATACAAAATAATCAAGAAAATAGAAAATATAAAGAAAAATACACAAATTAACCTGCACTTACCTTTGAAAACATTTGTGGCTTCACAGGAGACAAAAGAGAAGGGTTATTACGTAGGATGACTTTCACTATAATGAACAGAATCACTGCTATCTATTGGCTCAGTGGACTCTTCTTATTTTCATGCAGCTCTAACAAGGAACCTTTCCAATGTTGGAGGATTTCGCAGAAATGTGACATTGCATTGTCATTAAACAAATCCATTGTTTACACTGCTACAGCCTTATTTGGGTGGTGCTTTTCTGCAAAATTTGGCACTGTTTCCTACATTTTACACATTTCTCCAATCATATTTGAATTCAGGGATCCCTCCACCTTTTTCTCCTCCTCCTCTTCTACAGCCTCTTGCTGCTGGGAGATGATCATCCACAGTCCCAAACCAAGAAAAATAGAGAAGAACCACTGGCCCAGTTGTGATCACTGACAGAGTGAGAACCATTGGCTCAGTTATGATCATGTGACAGAGAAAGATGAACCACTGCTCAGTTACAGTGAGAACCATTGGCTCAGTTATGATCATGTGACATTTACCATTACATACCAGTCCTAGTGCAAGACACTGCACATTTGTCACATTAAAACTTAATAGAAATGTTTGCTCATCTTTTAGAACACCCATGGAACAAGTTACCTGCAATCCAACATTTTACTGTATTTCAAATTGAATTCTCTAAGAATATATTTGACTTCAAGTTTTAGTTCTCTCCAGAAAATGAGATACAGCAGTCCAGCAGAACCTTTTAAAGTATATATAATAAAAGGAAAGTGACTTTGTTGGGCTGTCAGGTTCCCTAACATGCTTTCAATAATAGTAGTACCACTGACACAGGTTAAATATTTGGTGAAATTAGTTACTTAGAAGAATTCTGATAATTGTATCTGTTTTAAATTCTCATTATGTTAATGAAACTCACTGTATGTTTGTTGGAAAAAGATAAGGAAAAAGCAGGTAAAATGGCCTATAATTTCCAAAGTTCCTATCAGACGTATCTCTAATAGTTCTCAATTACAAAAAAATTCATCAGTAGATAAAATTCCATTGGGACAATAGTGCATATAGCTGGACCAATGTCCCAGGATCTCAAATAAGAGTTGTTATTCTTAAGGGAACAAAACTGTAACACCTGGATCAAACTTTTTTTCTAAACTGTCCCAAGGGATTATTTTTAAAACTGATGTTGATGCCAGAAGAAAAGCAAACATCTTCCATTTGAAAGTGGAACAGAATGACAGAAGCAGGTGATCAAGCAATTAAGCTGGCAACAGTTCCAGCCAGTAGCCGGATCACCTGAATTCAGTCTGGGCTAAAGTCACCAGTGTCTTCCCAAAGCACAGCTGTACAGTAGCCAATTCTACCTTGACAAGAAATGCTCATGAGAAACCAGAAAAGCCATCACATAGAAATATTCAATTTATTACAGAATGCATGAATGCAGTAAGGTGCATTAGGAAATCAGTCCATTAACTTAAAATGTTCGTGGCAAACAGAGGAGTCAAGAAAAACACACACACCATTTAGTAAGGAAGGAGTCACATGTAATCAACAATTATCAATAACTACCCATCCCCTACTCTCAGTGGTCATTCAATGCCTCTGTGCCTTTGTACCATTTGCTTAAGCCCAACCTGAATAAATCAAAATAATTCAATTACCCACTCTGTGCTTTAATTTTTATTTAAGGAAAAAAAAAATGAAGTACTTACTAAATAATCTGTTAAGATCCCTTTAAGCCTTTTAATTTTATCATTTACAATTAAATCTACTTACCTTTCTCCCATGCTAGCAGACATCCCACCAGCCCCTTCTCACTCTCCATAACTTTAGATAGCAGTTTGCCCTGCAATTTTAAATGTCTGAACCAATAAGGATCACAATCATATCTACATTATAATTTGAAAACCACATTAGTTTTTTGAAACATTGAACACACCACATGTCACATTTTCTGGTGTAAAAATACAACTGACCAAGAGTATTTAAAATTTTCTCTCAATTTAAACTACTAGCTGATGGTAAAAATCAAGTTATCAATCAAGTTTTAAGCTGCCTTTAAATCATTAAATTTGTTGTATAACAATCTAAAATGAGTTCTGGAAACTGGTTACAACTTCAATAATGTAAAGTGTCTCTCATCTGGACTATACTGAATGAGAGATAAATGTTTTCCATCTTTTATCACATCTACTCTGGTATCTATGCTTTCACTTGGCTATACTGTTTGGATTTACATATATCAAAGTCTCTAAGTCATCCCTTTCCAATAATCTGCTGTCACATTATATAAAAACTTCTTTTAAAAATATGAGTAAGGGGGCTGGGGATTTAGCTCAGTGGCTTAAGCGCCTGCCTGGCAAGCGTGAGGTCATGAGTTCGATCCCCGGTACCAAAAAATAAAAAATAAAAATAAAAATAAAAATATGAGTAAGGATAAGGGAACTAGGCAAAGTAAACACTGACCACAGCTGATGAAGACAGTAATAATGGAATTCTATTTACAACTATATTTGTAAGTCAGTGAAGGGGAAAATCAGGTACATCTGTTGTCCCAGTTTGGGTCAGAAGTCCATGAAAAATTACAATTTCAGCATTGCAGACCCAAAAAAAAAAAAAGCACCCTGTGTGGTCTTGCATAGGAAAAACCACACATACATTTGTATTCTATCTCTCCAAAGCTATAATCTTCCAACTAGTAGCAACACAGCTTGAAGGATGCAATTTTAAACACAAAAATTAAAGTACTACTTAGAACAGGATGATTTTAATCTGAGAAAGATTAAATTGAGAATTTTATAATCCAAATATTTGATTTTTTTTTTGAATGAAGCATTTTCTATGGAGCAGGGGATTATAAACTATTCTGTGGCTGCCTCGTGAAATTTCTGAAAATATCATCCAATACCCAAGGAATGCAGAAGTAGGAGATGAATGCCAATTATGCATCTGAGGACCGTTCTGGGTCTCACGCTTTCCTCCCCTTTTCTGCTATGGCCTTTGGTGAGACTTCTGGCCTCAATTACAAAGTACAAATCAGTCATGGGAGAAGTGGATACTTGTACTTCTCAAATACACAAACAA
Organism: Dolichotis patagonum; assembly: GCA_004027295.1. NCBI lineage: Eukaryota > Metazoa > Chordata > Mammalia > Rodentia > Caviidae > Dolichotis > Dolichotis patagonum. The sequence goes on from PVJX010005430.1 coordinate 17,554, forward strand.
AATGGCCACATGAGATAGGGGTTGAACAATAAACTACCTCTGCTCACTCAGCAGCCTGATCAGGAAGCGCAGCAGCACTGGGCACTGCTCACCTACTACAGGCGCGTAACAGAAGCTCTATTAATTTGCACAACTGGGTGAGTCAACCGGCTACAATAAATTCTATCAACAATTTTTTCCTGAAATAAACTTTCTTAGGCTTCTAAGCCCCTGATTTACACACAACTGCTATATGTCTGTTATCATCTCAGTCCCAAAAGCAAAATAGAGAGGCAGCAAATTACGAGGGAAGAGGCTACAAAAAACAACCAAGAAAATTATAACTGATGGAGTGAAAACAAAAACGGAAAGAAAAAGATTTCTTAAATCATATACATTTAGAGTTATTTAGTATAGGAGCAAAACATGCAGACCTCAGTAGCTCCAAAGACATTGCAGAACAAACAGTGCCTTCGTAATGATGACCTCAGTTACTTACACAAAAGATTAGGCTATATTCACAATGGTCTTGGAGGGAAAGGATATTTAACACTTTCTACAATGTTCTTAAAACTGAATTTAATTGGGAGTACTAAAAGGAGACTTGGGTATCCAGAAAACCTGATGAAGTAATAAATTAAGTAATCTAAGATATTTTAAAGCCAAAATACGTGTTAAAATACTGAGATATACATAAGTACTGTATTGGCAGTATTTAAACACCATTTGTGCTTAAATAAAAAAATTGCTTTTGTGCCACAATGATCCAATTACATATTCTACCTTACTACTACTGCCATGCATTTAAAATGTGTGTTGGCAACATGGAAAACCTCTACAGACACAGCGCACAAAAAAAAAAGATATACTTGACATGAATGTGGATCAGAATCACTTCCACTAAAAGCTCTCTAACTTATTTTCAAAGATATGACGACTACTTTCAACTTTAAATGTTAGAAAAACTTTCACAAACGTCCTGACCCTCCTTCAAAGCACACATAATTCAGAATCATGCCTCAATGGCTTAAGCCTCCGCACTTGCATATCACACTGGCAAGGCTGAATGGCTCAATTCTGAAAGTAATTGTCCCCTTTTAATCGAAAAATAATTAACCTATTTCCCATAAAGAAATAACCAGTGAATACAATTACAATGTTTCATAGAACTGAAAAGAAAAATGAATAGCAGTAAGGATTTTGAACATGTGATATTATTTCAATAAATAAAACCCATGTAAACAAGTATTTTTACCTTTTGTATATTTATGTTTTTCCTTCCTTTTTAGCATATTTGATCCACAGGGGAGGAAAAAAAAATCACACATTAGACAGATATAAGTTACAAAGTACAACAACATAATGGCACACTGAACTGATCACAGGCTTCAGGAGCTAGAACTTTACCAAAACTCTGCATCCAATTAAGAACCCTCCATCCCTATTCTAGCCCCTGCCTTCTACAGCATTTTATTCCCATCTGCCTTGAAAATGTTTCCATTTTACTACAATTGGGAAAAAAATTCCCAAATATTTCAGATGATTCCTCTAGCTGCTTTCTCGTTTTCTAGGGCTGCCATCACCAACTGCCACATGTTGGGTACCTTATACAACAAAAATTCATTTTCTCATAGACTACAAGTCCACGATCAATGTGGTTTCCTCTGCGGTGTCACTCTTCGACATGTAAGTGGTCACACATTTGGCTGTGTCTTCGCATGGCCCTCCCTTTGTGTACACACAACCCTGGTGTGTGTGCACGCGCAGATCCCATGTCCTCTTTCAGTAAGGACACCAATCAGACTAGACTACAGACGAGATGAAAGCCTACCCTAAATGCCTCTTTTTAACTCGGTCACCTGTTTAAAGGACCTATCACCAAATATGGTCATATCCTAAGGAACTTGGTTTAAAATTCTAAAATACAGATTTGGAGGAGTTGTAGATCCAGTGTAGTCAATAACACTGCCCAAATGAAATTTAAAACAAATATTCCTGGAAGTTTTCTATGCATTTTGGGATTTTTCCGAACAATTTAAGGAAATATCCTTTACCTAGAAGTCTAGTAGTCATTTGGCCAAACTAAGGAAATAACTGCAAAAACAAGAAAATTCCCAGAATAAGAAAAGCTAGATGCATTCTCCTTACTGCATAGGCTTGCTTTAATGCCAGCCTCTCTCTGAGGGTCCTACAGTACATACCTGTAAGAAGGGAGACCTCGTAGAGGCCTTGTCCTCTCTATAGCAAGTGAACCACTGGAAATGCCTGACCCCAGATACAGGACAGGTAATCTCCATTTTCATGTAGAAAGAGAACCAGTGAATTCAATAGAGTATTTAACTGCCATTATCAGAAACAAAGGTCAAAATCAGGGCAACTGTTCCCTCCAAAACTAGACACGATTACTTAAATTACAGTAATTCTTATTTTTTTAGTATTTATACTGTGCAATAGATAAGTATATGAATAATCTGCCATTAAGTGAAAAAGCCGTAACACTAAATGGTAAATATTATATGGTCTTGTTACTGTAAGAATATATCAAATATACTGGGCTGGGGATTTAGCTCAGTGGCATAAGCGCCTACCTGGCAAGCATGAGGTCATGAGTTTGATTCCCAGTACCACAAAAAAAAAAAAAAAAAAGATTGAATTAAAAGAAAAGAATATATCAAATACATAAAGACAGGAAGGAAACACCTTAAAGAATAATAGGTTATTTCTGATAATGATATTATAAATAGATGTTGTACTTTTCTTTATGCTATTGGGTATTTCCAAACTAGTGTTACATTTATTTGCTCCTATAAAATGCAAAGGTAAAAATGAGAATCTCTTGTAAAGGAAAGACCTCTCCATAGATTGATAAAAGCCCAGAGGACACAGTCTCAGATCTGAACAAACTAAGCAGCAAGCTTAGTAATCTCCTGTGAGCCTTCAGGATGCCCAGCCTGACCACTTGAACACTCACCATACCACTGATACCACAGACATCTGGCACATCAACAGCTCAAAGGCCAACCTATGATTACACAGAATCCAGTGTAATCTTTCTGACATTCTATATATTCACCTGTCATTGTAGTGTCAGATTTTACATTCTGTCCAAAATCCAGGAAGGAAAAAAACAAACAACAAAAAATCCCTGCTAAATAGCATAATCTCCCTCATGCATTCACTGTGTGACAAAGAAACAGCAAAAGAGATGACTCCCTACCCCCTCCCCAATTTATAATTACTTTTCCATGTTTCAACACAACTCCAGGGAAGGAGGGAAATGTCACTTCCGGACAATAGCCCTTGTTGTACTAGATTATTTTCTATTGTCTCTTTCTAAAGACTTAGCAGTGAGGCAGCTGTTTTGTAGGCAGCAGCCCCTCTTATCCTGGTTCCCTAAGGAATCATTTCCTAAAGAGATTAATAACAGAGCCAAACAGAAGTGGCTTTGAAGCCTGAGCTGCTTTTTCGAAGGCAGTCAGCAGCTAGTTCAAAAGGTTCCACTGGGATCTAGTCTGGTTTCCCAAATAGTAGTTGAACAATATTTAGGAATCACACCTGCTCCCGAAGGCTAGTACATGCTCTAAACACACTAAAAAGAACTGCAGGAGACCCTGGTCAAAGCTATGCCAGCTGAAGGAAAGCCTGGAAATGCTCAAGGGCAGCTGCAAACCCCTGAGCCAGACATGTAATTGGCTATTCCAAGGGAAGAATAGTTTCTGAGAAAGACTACCTAAGCAGCATTATGTCCAACAATGCAGTGACCAAAACAGGTAAGGGAGGACGGCAAGCAAGGTATCCGAGAGGTGCTGATAGGACGGGGAGCCCAGGGCAAAGAGAAGAGACCAGGATCTCCTGCAACAGCCCCAAGCAGGTGACTCACCAGGATGCTTCTGAGCAGACCTTGTGGCCTTCCTATCCAGGTTCTGCCTTTCTCCTTATCTGTCTCCATCACCTCTCTGCATCACCTCCCTCTAGATTCCCCACCTGCACCGTTCTCTGCCTGAGGCAGGGTTTGGACTATGGCCAAGACAGTGCCATCTCCTAACTCTCTCCCTTTCCTGACTGAAGACCTTCAACTTTCAGTCTGCTCTGAGACTCTATAGTATCCGGTCAGATAAAAGTTGCACAACCTGATGTGGCTTTTATCACTAAAAACAAATTGTTGACATACACCCAGGCTTGAAAGGACTGCCCAGTCCTCAAAACACACTTGGCCTTGAACTCTGTGATCCCAAGGGCTTTCCTGATTCAGAAGCTCCCAAGTCTCAGCTACTGACACTCTACCATGAAAAGGTTATGTAGGTGCCATCTCCTACAAAATGACAAGCTCACTAAATTTTACCTTGATCTAGCAAATGGACCAAAATCCTTCCCTTTCTCATCACACATATACACAAACACAGTCACATATGCAAACACATACACATGCAAATAATGGGAATAAGATTTTTTTAAGGACAATTATAATTACTATTTTTTATTTCAAATTTCACTACCGCCTTAGGATAGCGGACAGTGCTTTTTCTAGTGTCTTTCTTCACTGTGGCCCCTAATAGTTTCAGAAACTTGTAATTGTAATTGTACTCCATTGTAAGGCTACTTCTCACTCCTATACTGTATTGTCAGGTGACTATTCCTCACCTCACTAGATGATGCTTTACCTCAGTGCTCTCTAAAATGTTTTTGTTTGCATATCTATTAAAATAATTACAACAATTATGTTTCACCTTGTACAGTTTCAAAGTTGACATCTGAATAATATTTTTCATTTCAAGATTAAACAGTGAAAAAAGGATCTATAGGCCAGGGATTTAGCTCAGTGGCATAAGCACCTGCGTCAGTTGACAAGCGTGAGGTTGTGAGTTTGATCCCCGGTACAAAGGGGAAAAAAAAGGATCTATATTCCCAAGATATCAAATAATAACACTTGAAAATTAAACCATAATATGGTTATCTAACATGTATCAACTGAATCAAAACACCAAACTATTTGCTCTTTCATATTATACATGGAAAAAACACACACACCTGGAAAACAGAAATACTTTCCTTGTTTCCTACAATTCTTGCATTATTTCCATTCCACTATTTGCTCCCTAGAGAATTTTAATGTAAAATAGTTTTATGTTTGAAAGTTGTATTAATCATTCTGTCATACATCTCTGAAAATTAGGCATACATAAAAGATGTATGCAGCTTATTGAAAATTATTATATGTATATAAATACCACATGATGCCAGAAAACAAAAAAACTACATATATTTTACCATCACAGAAACTTTTTAAATTCATATACATAAAAATGTAAATATAAATGTTTCTAGTTTCTTGTGACTATAAAACTCATTTCTTTGGATGGGTTGATCTATATATGTTATTACACACAATTGATAAAAACATACTATAAATTTTATGAATGATTATTAAGAATAAAAATAAGTTGTATTAGCAGTGCAACGCTTAAGGAGATAGATGAGGTACTTTTTCCAATTAAATTATGCTTTTGTAGAATAACAGTTCTAACGTGTACATCAATTTTACTCCTACCTGACCACTCCCCTTTTTTAATCTAAAAAATGAGAAAGCTTGCTCAAACAAATAACTACATGGAAATTTAAGTCCGCTATATTAATTTGCCTCAATAGTTTGAATTTCTTCTGGGACACATGCCAAAATAAATCTCAGGGTGATCTATCACCAAAATTATTTTTAATGATCAACTGACAAGTCAATTAAGTCTTCTTTCAATTTTGTGAAAAATAAAGAAGTGGATGCCACCTGAATTGCAAAAGTATTTGTTATCCTGTCATTAGAGTCATTAATTTTCATCAACACCAAGTCTTCTGTTTCAATCTTTCCTTTGTTTGGAGTTCACGTGTTTTTCTACTGTAGAGACTAAAGAGCACCCAGAAAGATTAAGGATGTAGGAGAGATGCACTTTTCTCCTGTCAAGGGACAGAAGGTCTACAAAGAAAGGAGAGTAATGTAGACATTAAAGTTGGGGTTGGGAAAGAAAATACTTTCAATCCACCCATTCCCTTAGTACTGCTCCCAGCACAAACCCATCAGAAAGTCTCTGGATCCATGAATCTCTGGGTCTGCAGGTCTCCACCTGAGCCTACAGTGCTCTAAAGAGTACAGGGCAATGAGCTTTGTTCTCTCCTACGGCAATGCAATCCAGTCTGCCTTACCTCTCTTCCTATTAGGATAATAATACCAAAGTTTTAATGGCCCAATTTACTAGCGTGAAAAAATGCACTGGAAAAAAATCTCATACATATAATGTCCTTATTTTGCTGCTGCAGAATCAAAACAGAAAAAACTGTGTTTTCTACAAATCTGCCAATTCCTTTATCTTAATTACAGCAATTTTTACCCCTGAGAATCTTCTAACCACCAGTGCTGCTCAGTTGCAATATGGGAACTGACTCATTATCATAAGCTGTCTCCTGAGTACCTACTTCTCTTTCAAACAAGTGTATTTGCACTAAGAACAGTAGATTCAGTGTTGAGATTGCACACAAGACAAAAACCAGTGTGATGGTAGTGGTTAGTTGGTTGTTGTTTTTTTAAATGAAATCTATGCACAGATGTTGGTCAACTAGGAGTAAGCAGCCTTGCATACCACTTTCAAAAACCTGGCTGAGCCCAACATACCTGTAAAGCCAGCTACTCTACAGGCTGAGGCAGGAGAATTTCAAGTGCAAGGCCAAACTAGGCAACTTTCTTTAAAAAAAGGTTTATAAGTATATCTCAAACACAAAGCACTTGCCTAGCATATCCGAGTCCACGGCTTTAATCCCCAGTCCTGAAAAAATAACTAAAGCTTGGCCTTGGTTGCCCTTTTCTGACCTAAAACTACCCTAGCTTACAGAAAAAAAGAGGTTGGGTGAGAATGGGAGGGAAAATAATTCTCCTGCCAACCAATTTCTAATTCTAGACATCACTTTCCAACAGCCGAGCTCCAGGCACACAATCATGGCCAGAACAAGTAGTTGGGAAGAGACTCTGGAAATCAGTATTGTCCTTGAAGAGTAGCGCCAGTCCCACTATTAAAGACGTCAGCTGAGACTGAAGAATTGAAGAGTTGTAACAGGGACCTAGAGGCTGGTCCTGCAGATGCCCAATGGTTGCCAAAAGCTAGATGAAGATTGACATCTCTGCCTTCTTTTTATTTACATCTGTCTCCTTTATTCCCCTAAAAGTGGGTCAGATTCCTGCTCAGCTCTACATATGAGCATGTTGATCAACTAGAAGTGTCTGTCATACAAAGTAGATTAACCCTCAATCTACTGAACGTATCTCAGCCACCTTCAAGACTGAGGACACTAAGGTAACAGGAATTGAAGTAATTTGCATGAGGTGCAGGGGCAGTCAATGGCCAGCTTTTATAGTGTCCAGGTCCAGGTCCATGGAGTGATACCTTCAAGTCTCCAGTCATTGTCCTTAATTGGCAGTCCCCTCACAGTCCAGGAAAGCAGAGCTTTGCAGACCACCCCATGATGAGGTTGATCCCCAAGCAGGAGCCACTGCCCATGACAGGAACCAAGGCTGCCCACACAGGAGCTGTCATCTCATGATGGGGACCAAACTGTCCACTCTGGGGAGAATGGCTGCCCCATAATCTCACAGAACCAGTCCTGAGATACTGATCAACCTGGCCTACACTGCCAGTTATGCAAATTCCTCAGCTATGCAAATCCCCAAGCCTGATCTTTTTCCCATATTCTATAAAACCCCAATGCTTCTGTCAGCCTCTCAAAGATGAATCTTGAACCTCTTCACCTCTGCTCCCCAGCATGGCCATGCTAGTTAAAGCTCCTTTCCTGCCCATCAGTATTGCTCCTCTCCTTGATGAGCATTATGCCATAGGTGGTCAAGCCTGGAATGTGGGAACCCTGCAGTCTGGGTATTTTTTCTAAAACTCGAGTAACAATGAAGGCTAAAAAGTCAGAGAGTCCTACACTCAAAAGCTAGTATTACCACATACTGTACCTATGTGCCCTTGGTGAAGGAACCTTTCTGAGTTGAAGACAATGTTTCAGAAGCACCGAATGATAATAACAGCTCCTACCTCATGAGGTGATTACCGGCAGCAGAGCAGCCAATAGTGCATTTGAAAGCACTTAGCCTAGTGCCTGGTGAACAGAACTACTGGCTGAACAGTAAGCAGTTACTGTTAAGCTATACACACATTTGCAAACTTACTTCCTTGGAAACTGATTCATAGATATGTTGACTACATTAGTCAATTACTCAACATTTTTTCCCACAGAAATTTTAAGTAAGTCCTTTTATAAAGTTAAACACAACAGTCACTCACTAGAAAAAAACTGAGATTTTTAACACAGCATCAGTTTCCCTTGAAGGAAAGACACCTGCTTTGTAGCAATGACATTCTTCATGCTAAATGGTAGTCTCTTGGGCACCAGTTGTCATCTGCAGATGCGCATGCATGCATGAGTATACAGGCACACAATACATCCTGAGACACTTTCCCCTTTGGACTTTCAGGGCAAAAGTACCATGGCTGTGGGGCCCTGACCCAGCTAATAAATGAGCTGTATTCATTACCCAGCACCAGGATATGGGAAAATCTCTAATGCTCGACACTAGGACTCTCACTCCCAGAAACCTTCCTGAAGGCTGCCTGTATCCATCCACCACAATGATAGATGAAATGCAATCATCCGTTACAGAGGCCCATGCGAAAGATTCATAGTGTTCCTACTCCCGGATGTCAGGAGTTTGGATGCATTGCTCATTTTTTACTTCTGCAGTGAGGCTTCACATATACCTTTCTTTTTAAATTTTTAATAGTCTTAGGTCATTTTGTGATTTAAGTGAATGAAGAGCTCTACCAAAAGAGAATTAAGAAGGAAAAAAAAGAGGAGAGCACGTTGTAGGACTGTGAGAGAGAAAAATATAATCAGGCTTCAAAGTGTGGCTGGGTGATAAAACATGTGCCTGGCAAGCCTGAGGCCTGAGTAGGATCCAAACCACAAAGGAAGGCGGAGTATGCAAAACCCAAGACACAAAAAAGAAGCTAACAACTTTCTGTCCCAGTCACATCTGGGCAAATGTCTCACTTTGTCAAACTCTGCACCTTCTTCCTCACTTCCTTCCGTGCCTACTTAGCCAGGAAAGAGTGGCAAAACAATTAAAAAAAAAAAAAAACAGCTCAACTGAAAACTATTTCCTCACATCCTTCCTAAGTACCAGACATACTCTAGTATACACAGAGTTCCAGTCTCACAAAGAAGCTTCCTCAACTTTGGTAGCAGGACATTACTGGATTTCTAGTAGTAGCTTTTCCTGTGGAAATGACCAATGTTGCACCTTTATAAAAAAGATTCAAAAAATAAAAATGTATTTCCTCAGTCATCACACTCCCCTTCATTCTTCTCCTTCATCCTCCATTCAGAACCACATAAGAGCTCAATAAGATGCAAAATAAGTATGCTCATGGAGCTGGCTGCCAAATCATAAAGCTTCTCTTTTGAGACAAGGTCTCACTATGCAGTCCAGGCTGGCATGAAGCTCATGGCGATACTCCTGCCTCAGACTCCCAAGTTCGGCATCATCACTCCCAACCCAGAAACCTTGGTATAGATTCCAGTATGCTAAATCAGCCAGAGGAAATCAGGACACAAAAGAGTATCTAAAGATGCAGCAATTTCACACAAAATGGAACTATCATAACTAAAAAGAAGAGGTTTTTTTTATTGTGTTGGAGATTGTGTTCATGCTAAGAGAGCTCTCTACCACTAAACTAACTTGCAGCCCATTTAAAAAAAGAAAAAAAAACTATGCTTGTGTTTAGCAAACTCCTCTAAAGTTATTACACAAAGCACTCAAAATGTTTACTTAAGATGCTTACTTAACAGAGATAGAAATGCTCACAGAAGAAAATCTAAGTCAACTCTCTAAGTCAACTCACTGCCTTACACACATCAAGTAATACAGTCTTAATATATCATTGTTTATTAGAGAATTTCAGTAAAATATTCAGCATAAAAAGCTTTGGTTTTGTTTGTTTTTGAAGGGAGGACCTAGATACATTGATTCAAAAATTCAGAAGCAAATAAATCCATTTGGTGCTCAAAGAATTCTCTCGGAGAATTATCACTTCAAACAAAGTTTTTCTTGAATTGCTCGTGATTTTCGACACATAAGGTCACCTCAAAACTTTTTCCAATCCCTATTAAAAAAACCAACTTAACTAGAAATATGGAAATTAAAATGGCAGTTCTACTGTCAAGATTTAGGAGATTATGATAGCTTTATTTAAAATGCTTCAAAATCAGGAACAAAACCAATGAAACAGACATGTCAAAGATGTGATGAATATTAAACACAAGCGCTTATCAATTCAGCATAAACACTTTCAAATCAGAGTAGCTGTATTATGTGAACTTCTGACATGTTGTTAGTGAGCCGACAAGTTGTCAAACCAGGTTCTAAAGGGGGTGCTCTGGGGAAGGGGGTGGACACAACAGCAGCTTTGAGTTCTGCAATAACAGCAAGTCCAAAAGTCTGAAACGGAGCACAACTGGCAAACAAACTCCACGTTAAAACTAAAATTTGATAGCTTCAAAGTCAACCACACAGCAGTTTTCAGTACCAAATACCAACAGTGCATTATTCAGAAAGCTGATCCCCAAAGAGAAACTGCTTTTGATAAGCACTAGGCTGGACAGCGGCAGAATCCTTGTAAGAAAGCAGCCCGCAGCAGCACACTTCCACTCAGAACCCCTGAAGGCTGTGAAAATATCCTAGAGACTCCTCCACTCCCAAGCAACAGAGGAGCAAAGACCAGGAAAGCAAGAGGCACTGCGGGTCCTAACCCTAATCCTCCTTCCCTCCTCCCGGCGCCTGGTACCAGGAACCAAATGGAGGGCCTCTGCACAGGGCTACACCCCTAGTCTTTTCTTAAATTTTGAGACAGGGCCTCACTAAAGTTGCCCCTCTGAGCTCCAATCTGTGATCCTCCTACTCAGCCTCTCAGAGTGCTGAAATTACAGACTGAAATGCTGCTCTTCCCAGCTTGAAAGAAAGTGCAAGGTGATCTTGTGGCTTCAAAGCACATGGAAACCAAATCTATATCCATGTAGTTAAAAGACCCTGGCTTTTCCTTGAACAACCATCTCAGAGAAGAACAAGGACCATAATAAAAGCACAAGCTTTACAGTCACTTGGGAAGCTCTGTCAATTCCACGATGCTAGCATGAATTCCTACAGTTTGCATGAGACACTGTCCCCATGACAGCTTCCTAGGGTCCCACAGTGACACCCAGCATTTGTGGGTAGGTATTGTACCCCCATCTTAAGGGGAGAGCTGGTAAAGTGGACTGGTTTATGTATTAAAGCACAGAAAATGGATTCCCAGTGCATAACTTCTTGTCCCTCTAGGAAATATCCTCATAATGGTGACATGGCAGTTATTTTCCTGAAACTGATAAAAATGGTTTACAATAGTCACATTTTTAAAGCCAAATACTGTCATGGTTGAGCTGGACTATCAACCTGATAGGCTGAGAGCCATCAAAAGCATTACTGAAGTATTCTTTTTGGTGTATCTGGGTAAGTCATGGAAGTGTGAACTTGGGGACAATGTCTGGTACTTGACCCCCTCTGGCACTATTTCCTGGCTCTGCTTCCCACCCACTATGAACCAACCAAGTTTGCTCTGCCATGCCCTTCCATCATGATGTGTCTGCCCAGTAGGCAGCTGACCATGGACGAAACCTCCAAAACCAAGAGCAAAACCAAACCTCTCCTCCTTTAGTCATGTGTCAGATATTTTCAGGAATGGAAAAGCTAATTCAAGGACGGGATGTTTCTTACATAAAAGCAGCGAAAGTCAGTATGACAGCTTGTACATAATTTTTCTTCTTGAGCAAGTGAGTAATAGCAAATCAGCATAAACTAAAACATTAATGCCAAATATTGCTGATTTTTGTTCATATGGTATATTGACATTACTGGTAATAGTATCTAATGTGGAAGTGAAAAAACAACTACATTGCTGAGAGTATAAAATGGTACAACCTTTTGAGACGATAATGTATATGATCTACACAAATTTTAAATGTGAACCCCATGTGACCCAGCAATGCAGTAAATATTTTTTTCCAGAGTACTCATTCATGTATAATTATTATATAAATGCAAAAATATTTGAAGAAGTACTGTTCAGAATAACATAATATTGGAAACAAGAAGATGAAGTATAATAAATACATCCTCACTGTGGATAAGTATTCAACTCATAAAAAGGGAAATAGGAAGCAAGACATGGAGTTGAGGAGGGCAGAATAGTAGATGCACATGTATCTCAGGCAATTAAAACAAAAAAAGTTAATGTGCATGTATAACTCCCTGAGAATTCTGTGTTAAAGGACTACAGGAGAGCCCAAAGGGCCTATGATAAAGTAATGAGTGTGCCTCTGGGATAAGAATTTGAGGCATGAGGGCGCAGAGCAGGAATTGCAGCTGTCACCTCACTAACCTTTGGCACCTTTTGAGCTGTATACTGCATGCTGTCAAATATAACCCTTGAGAGTATAGAACACATGCAACTTGTCTTCAAGTACCGATTTTACATTGTTGCCCAAGATGATCCCAGACAGTTATTTGACCTTTGTACCTCAGTTTCTTGAGCTGAACTAAGGTATTCACCCTGCCTAAATCAGAGAGTTGTTATGATATATGAAAAGAACTTAGGCATGGAACACAGTAGTCCTCACAAGTGTTACCATTATTAATTTATACATACTTTTTCATGAAAGTTAATTCTAAAATAATTTTTAAAAATAACAGGATTTTTAATGCACTTATAAGGAAAAGGTGTCTCATGATATAACGTGGTTTTTTTAGTCACAGAACATAAATACTGCAATAACATTTTAAAAACTACATCAAAAGAAAAGGATCTAAGAAGATCTACCCCAAAAGCATTAGCAAAGATAATTTATGAGGAAAGCACCAGAAAGGGGTGAAGAAGATGGTTTGACACTCTACATTCCTCTCTACCATTTGAACATCAAATCACAAACATGTATAAGCTCACATGTATGGGGGAGAAAGACAATGGAGTCCACTGAGCACCAAAGCCTCCCTTCACTAAGGAATCTAGTCTAGCAATAAGTAACATCCCTTTCACCCACTGGAGTGGTAGAGGAAGCATGTCCAATTGAAATGCCGCTTTTGGACCAGTAACTCTACTTGTAAGAACAGAAATATACAGACATTTGCCTCAGGATCAAGGTAGAGCACACATGATCTAGAACATGAGACAGAGAATACAACGAAAACACAACAGTGTCCTCTGGAGTTGTTGCAACAGGGTAGTCACGGGACTACACAATGCCCTTGTTCAAATGAACAAAAGAATTGCCTGGGTCTTAGCACTGCTGGCTGGGACCAGTGGAGCTCTGGCTGGCTTCCAGCCGCCACTTGCTCCCTTCATGATGTACACAAACCACATCGCTGTACACAGGCCATGGCTAACAATCCCCTACACTAAGCTTAGGTCACTAGCAGGCCTCTTGTGCTGCCACTAATCTTACAAATCTGAAGGCAGCCCCTCTGCTGATGGCAGCGCTCCATAAAAAGGAGAAAGCCAGGCCATCCCAGTCCAATCTTTCAAACTCACCAGCCAATTGCCACTAACATGAGGAAGGGAGGGAAAGAAGGGAAGAAAACAGGCCACAAGTGTTTCTGTAACGTAAGGCCCTCCCTTTAGGAACAGAAGGAGGGGAAACCAAATGTGAGCTCTTAACAAAGACATTATAAAGAAAAGGTATTACCTAGACTTTTTATAAAGCAGGATTATCAACAAAACATGCAAACCAGAAGGGGCAGAAGAAATTTTAAGCAAAGGTATGAGTGGAAAAGCATTACAGCATCTACTAATGGAAAAACCACATGATCTTGGCTGTCTTGCCTTAGCTGAAAACAGCAGGCATGCTTATTTCCTTGCAGCCCAATGGAATTATGTGTCCCAGTACTTAAACCTGGTTTCCTAAAGAGGGTGTTATGAGCACATGGGATGGGGTAGTCCATCCTTTCAAAGGCTATGTAGCATTCTTGTCTAGCAAATGCCAGTAGGATTTCCAATGACTCTTTTCATCCAGCAAAACACACTGCCAAACATGCATGAAAGGGGTATAGGGTGGGCTCTAATCTGACTGAGAATCACTGATTTGCACTGGACTGTATTGAATGCGTCAGCTACAGGTAGCAGTTTTCCACTGAAGACAATATTTAAGGAAATAAACCACATGCTCCCCAGGCATTCCATGCATACCTTTAGCCTTCCCTGCTTGCATTATGCTCTTTCTTTATCCAAAAATGCCCTCTCCCATTTCTTCCACCTACTTAACCGTGACAATCCTTTCTCAGTTCCTTCCAGATATCACTCACCTACTCTAGGACATAGGTGTCTGCCCAGGCATGAGAGGCCCTTCGTCATGCAAACTTAAAATACATCTGCATCTTCTAGGACCATAATCAGTGATCCCATTTGAGGTCTTTGGAGTTCCCAGTCACGTCTGACCCCCTAGCACCCTGCACAGACCCCAACCATATTTAACAAGTGAGTGAGTTTCTAAGGTCTGTGAGGTCTAAGAACCCTCTACTCTCCACTAGAGAGCCTAGCACCATGGCTGGCACACAGGACAAACTCCCACATCCACAAATACTGCACAGGCATAGTGACAAGGGCGACCACCCCTTGTTATTACACCTGAGCAGGGCCAAGTTTTTCCAGTTGGTCCTCTCCTGATTCACAGGCAACTGTACCTCATGGGTACAGCTTTGGCAACTCCTCCTCAGAGCAGCACTGTGGTCTCCATTGGGACCTCATACAGACGTTTTGCATAAGACACGCTAGTTTAATCCTTTGACTAATTCAACCTAATTTGAGGCCTAATAACACATACTCTCCAATTTGTGTTTCATTTTTATTCTCCTTTACTTTTGGAACAAAAGATGCAAGCTATTCTCTTTAAGCTAGTTTCTTTTGGCTAGCTGGTGACTCCTTCCTGACAGTGAGTTTCTGTGTCAACAGACATACACTTGTCCATTGGTTCCCAGAAGTCTGAGCCAGTTCTAAGCCCTGTGACTTACTTCCTGAGGGGCTTAAGAAGGCTTTCCACTCCTTCACAATCTCCAGCAATATCTGTGTAACCCATATCCCCCAACAGTTACAGAGGGTCTTTAGAGATAAGGTTATGAATGATGTCATGACCAATTGTTGTAACTTCCATCTTGAACTCAAGGTCCTCTGTAATAATTCCTTATGCTTATAAAGCACTCGATCATTTATACAGCTTCATAAAAATGATCTCACTTGATGATGACAATTAAACATCTTGGATAAACAAGACAAATAGCATTATCCCTGTTCACAGAGCAGGACACTAAAGCTTAGAACTCTTTTCCTACTTTAAACATTGATGTGTGCTACACAAATGATAGACTCCACAGGAAAACTTGCAGTACTAACTTACAGTAGACAGTAACCAGTACACCCTGCAATTGGTCTTAGGAATGCAACATATAAGTATGGGCCACACACCACCATTCTCAGCTGAAGATGGAGACCATGGAGCAGGATCTGACTGTATTCACTACTTGATGTGGCTAGGCACATGAACACATCATGTGGTATACTGCAGATATGGACAATAAGTACACAGAAGAAACTAGATAGTCCTTCAAACAAATAGCAGAGCTGGGCTGCCTTGACCTGTCACATTTTATTTGAGCTCCAGCAGTCACTTCATTTTCTGTTCCTTAACTGTCATCATTTAAAAAGAAACAACCTACTCCACCTACCTTATAAGAGGCTAAACAAGCAAAAGAGCATCCCAAATAGTAAAACATCCTGTATAAATGGAACAGCGTATTATCATTCTACATGAAAAAAAAAGTTATAATTAAGCATTCAAGTCATAGTTTGTCTATGCTTCCTTCACAAGGAGTCAGAACTGTGTCACTACCAATAAGCTACCTAAGACAAAGGTCACTTGAAATAAAAGACATGGTCTGACCATGACACGAAAACTGCACAATGGTATTACTGTCAGCTGTCCCTTGTACTGCCACTGACCCATCCCTGAAGGACAGGGAGGTCTGTCCTTCTGTGTCCTACTTTTCCAACCTGCTCCTTCTCATATTAAGAATGCACAGTCCTAAAATAAGTAAGTAAGTAAGTAAATAAATAAATAAATAAATGCACAGTCCTAAACTAGCTTTCCTAAGTGGGATCCAGTCTTTCATAGATCACCTGACAACCACCAATACAAGACAGCACACTTAAGGTTTGTGGCTGGAGTCCCAGTTTCCTGGAAACACACCCTGCTCTGCTGAGTCCCAGCCTACAATCCCTTCTGATGTGCCCTGCTACAGTGAGAAGCTGGAACATCACTAGAGTTCTCCACAGAGAACAGACAGTTCTCCACAGAGAACAGACAGACAGACAGACACTATCCAACTAGTATCAATAGTTACACTACTGCATCCAGTCGAAGTGCCTGGTCTAAAAAGAGGCAATGTGACCACAATAGTTACTAAGAATTCTATCAATATTTGGCCTTATGGTAAAGGACACTCCAAATACTTTCTAGTCCCAAAGCACCAGCATTGACACAAAATGAAACAAATGAACAACAAAAACACTGCTGGGGAAATGCAGTGTTCAGAGTATCAGGCTTGAAATCTGACAGCAAATCACAGCTCCACAACTTATTATACTTGTGATCTTGACAGGTTTTGTAATATTTCTGTGCCTTAATTTCTCATTTAGAAACTGGGGATAAGAACAGTACCCCTATCATGCAGTTGTCATGGGCACTGAATGAAATGATACATACACAACTTTGGCCCACTGCCTGACATACAGTAATTTAGAGTTCAGTAAAGGTTTCCTAATATTATAAAATCAAGGTATTGCCTATAATAATTTATATCATCACAAAATATGGTGGCATGAATAATTTGAAGTCAAATTAACATCAGTACTTAGTATAAATGTAAACACAAGAATCTTCCCATTGTGCTGAGTGAAATACAGAGAAAGGGCGGCATTTGAACCTAATGTTCATTAAATATGTCACAATAGTTCTTCAAAATATTAAACATATACAAAAATGTTCTGAAAGAACTCCACTTTGCAGGGTGACAAATTTTGGGGACATATACAAGAAGTTATTATACAAAGCCATTCAGCAAATATGCCATGGTTATCAGAAACAGACAAGAGAAAAAGGGAACCCCAAGACATTTTTGTACATTTTTGTACTGGATTTTCTTTCTCATTTCAGAAATCCGTTAATGCTGATGCCTAGGGGAAAAAAATGTTTTCAAAAAACACGAGATAGACTACCATTTATCAATTATCTTTTCCTTCAAATCCTGCTTAAAACATTCAACTGGCCAAATAAATTTTAAGTATCCCAAAACACTAATTACAAAACTCAATGCCAAAATAATTCATGTGCTACAATCACAATTACTTTCAGCTTTAAAAAATATTATTCTTATAGAAAATCCTGATAAATTGCTGACAATATTTTCTGAGTTAATCTAGAAGAGGAAAAATAGAAAGTTCTGAGTTCAGTCAGTTTGATGTTCCCAAGAAAGACTTTTCCTCCATCAATTACTTATATGCAAATAATTTTAAATGCTTTTATACAACAGCTACATTTCCTTAGCTTAGGGGATCTTTCTTCTACACTCACCTCATTTTCATTTTCACATCTGTTTCAGTGGAATAAAACTAAGAAATGCTTTTTTCTATTTCTAGCCACCCCCTTCTTCTTTGCAGGTCTTTGTCTCATCTCCTTTAGAGAAACACGGCCAGAAAGAAACGGCAAGGGACAGCAGAGAAAAGAGATTTTACCCTCACAAGGCATCTCTCAGGTGGAAAATAAGAATGTCATGCCATAATGACATTTTGCCTTGTGTCACAATGATTAATATTCCTAATTTTTTCCCAATTAGAGGAGTAAATGCAACCAGTCAGTGAAATCTGACCAATCTTGCACAGTATGGTCACTGAGTACTATAATTTGGATGTGGAATGAGCTCTAAATTGATTCTTTTTCTTTTGACAGCTAAATGTAATGTATTTTCATCCCTGAGCTTTTTTCTACAACAAAAAAAGAAACCTTTCAAAAAAGAAACTAAGTTACTTCCAAATCTGATCCTCATTAACCAGTATTTTCTTTGAATTCACAATGTAACTCAAAAATAGAGAACAGAGTTTGGTTATTTGAAAAGCTAATGACACTAGGAAAGCCTTATTACAGATAGGAAAACTTACCAGATTCACCAAATACCAAAAATCACAGAACCAATTTCTATAGGAAATCGCTAAAGTACTTCAAGAGCTTCCACATGTACAGCTGCAAAAGCAAAACTGCTCAATAGAAGAAACCCACATCAACAGTAAATGTCTTATATGTTAGTTTTCAACAATGAACAGGCCTTTGCTGCATGGGGCCCACATGCCATAGGTTTACCACCACTGCCCTTGACATTCCACTGACACCTGGTCACAGTGCCCAAAGAAATCTCTAACATACATTTTAGAAATTGAAGGAACTTGGAAATCACCTCATCCAACTCTATCATTTTATAGCTAAGGTCCTAAGAAGATAAATGCATTGCCTGACTTCGTACAGTTATTTAAGAACCAAAATTAGAACCCTAAACTCTTATTTTCATAAGATAAACTCCTGTTAATCTTTGCAGGTATTTTGTAAAATGACGGCATCAAACATGTTTTTCAGAAATGAACAGCTTTGTTCCACCAGGTGATACATTCTGGAAATGCAATAATTCTCTAACGGATCTAGGGGCTGGGCCTGGAGGTGCCTAACAGCAACTAAAGGCAGGATGCTTAGTATTTCTGCCTTCATTTTACATCTGCCTCCTTTATTCTCTTTAACTTAGGGTCAGATTCCTGCTCGGCTCTGCACATGAGCATGTTGGTCAATCAGGAGGGTCTGTCATACAAAACTGTTGAGCTCTAACAAGTCTCATTCCCCTTCAAGCCTGAGGACACCAAGATAACAGGAATCGAAGTAATTTGCATAAGATGCAGGGACAGCCAATGGCCAGCTTTTATAGTGTCCAGGTCCAAGCCCACCGAGTGATGCCTTGAAGTCTCCAGTCATTGTCCTAAACTGCCAGTCACCTCGCAGTCCAGGAAAGCAGAGCCTTGCAGACCACCCCATGATGAGGTTGATCACCAAGCAGGAGCCACTGCCCATGACAGGAACCAAGGCTGCCCACACAGGAGCTGTCATCTCATGACGGGGACCAAATTGTCCACTCTAGAGAGGATGCCTGATCCCGAATCTCAGAGAACCAGTCCTGAAATACTGATCAACATGACCAGAACTTGATTGATATTACCTACACTGCCAGCTACTCTGAAAACCCCCAAGCCTGATCTTTGTCTCCCTTTTCTATTAAAGCCCCAGAGCCTCTGAAGATAAATTTTGAATCTCTTTATCTGTGTTTGCCTGACCATGCTGATTGTCTTAGTTACTTCTGTCATTGCTGAAACAAAATACTTGACCCCCAAAGTTAAATAAGGAAAGGTTTATTTCAGCTCACAGTTTGCAGAAGTTTCGGTCCATAATCAGCTGGCTCTAAGGCAGGACGGCATAGCACAGGGACATGGCACAGAAAAAATAGTGCTCAGCAAGACAGACAGAAACAGCATACAGCCAGCAGCAAGCCTGCCTTCCCTCTCTCTTCATACCTCATCCAGGCTACAAGGCTATTGACAGATGCCACCCATAGCCAGGGCTCAGCTTCCATTATCTGCACCCAAAACTATGCTCATTTCAATCAGTGTACTAAATTAGTACCACACACCCTGAATCCCAGTATCACATGCCCTAGATCCAGCCAGCTGCAAAAAGCCCAGCTATAGGCATGAGGTTTCAGGGGAACATCTAGATACAAGACATAATACTAAATATAGTCCCTCTACTGCTCTATACCACTTGTCTCCTTGGTGTTATGGGATGGGTGGTTAAGCCTAGTCTGTTAGGATCCCTGGAGTAAGGGTCCCCAAAAACTCCATTACAATTCATATCCCCCCAAATAGGAAGATTTACCCACCAATACTTCAAGCAGAACAATGTTAGCTCACTGGGAAAATGCAGACATTGGTAACAGAGTTTAAGATTTACTTCAGTACCGATTCTCATTTCAACACATTCCACCAATTGAGTGTGAGTTCCACAGTTTTCAAACTGTGAGTTCCACAGTAAAGTTTGATTCTTCACAAGAAAAAAAAAAAACCTCAAAATGTAAAACTCATAAATGCAAGCATTTTATCCCAATAATCTCATTTTATATTTTCAGTTTCCTATTTGTTCAGTACTGAGTCACTGAGAACAGTGATCAGACTTCCTGTAAATCTATGTCGCATCACTATGTAAAAGACAAGTAAGGTAACCCTTCTCCCCAGGGAAGACATCCCACAGGCAGTTATCACATACACAGCAAAACTTGCAATACCACACGTGTGTCACAACAGACCATTCCTAATAAAATGTTCTAATGAAGAAGGCCCTCCTAAGAAAAAATTAAATAAAAAACGGAAGCTAACAGTTGTATTCTGTTTCTCTAGGATGGCATATATTTTATATTTTGTTTTCCAGTAAAACGAAAACACTTTTTCTCATCAATGGCCACCTGTAATGTTTGATAGGAGCTTTGTTAATGGGCTTATGTTTTGTTTTTGTGGTACTGAGGATACAAACCATGTCATCTGTGTTGAAACACACTCAGCCTTTTTATTATTTATTTTGAGAGGGGTGTCACTAAGTCACCAAGTTGCCTAGGTTGGGCTCAAACTTGTTATTTTCCTGCCTCAGTCTCCCAAAGTGCTGTGACTACAGGTATGCACACCATGTCCAGTTGTCTCTGCCTTTTGAGAATAGTATGACTTATAATCTCAGGACATTCTGAAAAAAACAGTGATAGGAAGTTTTTGTTGCAAAGTTGGAAAAGCATCCAAAACTTGCAGGAAGCACTAAAAATGCCTAAGATTTGGTATTAGTCAGGAGATTTTCTACAATTGACAATTACATGGTGACCACAGCATATGACAAACAGATGTGCCGGAGCATCATCTGGCATTTAAATAGAGTCCAGCAAAAATGTGCTGCCGTAGCGTTCACTTGTAAATATGCCACTAAAAATTCAGACACGAACACACTGAGGCAAATAAAAACATCTATATTTTTATTATAAACTTTTTATAACTTACATAGCTGGGCATGGTGCAGCACATCTGCAATCCCAGCACTCAAGAGGCTGAGGCAGGAGGACTGTTGTGAGTTCAAGACCAGCCTGGGCTACAAAGTGAGCTCAAGGCAGCCCGAACTGCATAGTGAGACAAAAAAATTTTTAAAAATAAATTACAATGCAAGTAGCAAGTATGATAAAAACTAAAGATATAATAGCTTTTTAAATTCCAGTATTGACTTCATGAAACTTAGTGGATAGCAGATTTTTGCATGAAATAGCACTCATAGCCTTTTTGTTTTTAGTCTCTATTTGGACTTTTTAATGGCAATTTCACATGGTCATAGAATGAACAAAATCATGATATATGCTTCAAATTTTATATAGCAAATTTCACATACTTTTAACAAATTCCATCACTTCTGTCTCAGTCTATCCTCATAAACTCATAAACTCAGTCAGTCCTCATAAACTCAAAGCAGCCTGGTTTATGCATTCTGAACTAGCTGGTTTATAACGTTAACAAGCAAATACAACATACTGAGCTTAAGTTTTTCTCCCTCATCCAAGGAAACTGTTTATTGCTTGATTCCATACTTTCTGAGCCTAGAGATTATCTTTGTGTTCCCCTCTAGGGAGAGTAAAGCAGAGCAAGGCAAAACATCTGACCTCAAAGTCTTCATAGCCTCTGGCAAAGGTAGACATTTGGAAAACAGCAAAGCCACAGATGAGGAGAGGACAGCAGTGTTCATTTATAGTGAGAAAGAGTCAGAAAATGAAACTCTTGGGGGAGAGACATTGCAGTTAGGTTTTGTGGATGATTAAAGAAACAATGGTCAGCCAGGTTTCTTTAATCACAGACCTATGGTCCTGAAGCAGCATGACCCGTCTGAAAGTAAGTGGGTTCTAGAATGGAGAACTGGCCAGCAGTAGACTGGACTACAGACAGGCATTAGTTCAGGAAGGGCTTTGTGTGACATGAAATGACTCTGGATTCTAGCTTTCTCTGCAAAGAAAACACTCAATGTTTTGTTTTCCTTTTACCCAGTTGAACCACTTCGACAAATCTGTTTTTGGAAAAAGATCACTTGTAGCTTCCTTGAGAAACACATACTACACACAGGTAAGAAGGAAGAAGATAAATTAGAAAGCTAGAACAAGAATTCAGACAAAAGGGGGAACTCTCCAGCATCCGAGGAGCGCGTCAGCTCCCGGGCCATGCAGAACGAGGCTTCCCTCAGCACGCAAAGGCAACGTGTGAAGCTCCAGGTCTCCCTGGAGCAAGAGTTTCCAGTATCAGAACCACAGTCTCCGAGCTCATGGTTTCCATGGTTCCTGGGTCAACGGTGATCACCCCTCCCTCTAGCTCATCTCCCTAGTACTGTGACTCATTTCTTATGCCAGGGTTCCCCTCTGCTGCTGGTCAGATTTGGCTAAATCCATTCTGTCTCAGGAATGGACATTTCTACTGCTTTTAGGTCACTGGACACTGTCTGGTCCTTAGGTCTTGTTTCACTATGCTTCCCTCCCTCTGCACCATGTTCATTCCCGGAACCTGCTAGTAGCCCCTCCAACGTCTCTTGGGTTCAACATCACTGACTTTGATGACAAAGACTAATAATGCTGGAGTGAAAAAGATGGATGGGGACTTGCTTCACATAATACTGGTATTAATACCAGCACCTTGTTGAAAAGTAAAGCATGGTTACCAATTTTTTTTACCACTGTTCGCAGAATTCCCAATCCTGGAGTTATCACTTGTGATTCTGGCTCTGAGTTTCGTGTATATATACAAGTGTGCTCCCAAGAGCGAGCCCTAATTTCTAACTTAGTGAAGGACTTGTATCTAAATTTTTGCCCTTCCCAGCTGGATCCACTTAAACTGTTATGGAGCTTCAGAGTACAGTACACACATGGCACCAAGCATCAGGCCTAGTGCCTGGTAAGTATTCATTTTAAGTTAGTTTTCCTCTGCTTGACCACTCTTTGCTATCATTTAAATATGTACTATAGTTTTTACTTCTAGCTCACAAATTCCCTTCAATCAATATGAATCCCTCTTTCTTCTGCCCTGTCTTAGAATAAACCCAACAAAAATGATAAACCAGCGTCCAAAACATTTAACAGTGGTCAGGCGACAGGAATGAATAGGGGCAGAGAGGGGAAAGAGGACGAGGAAATTACCCAGAAGGAAGGGGAAGAAGAGTTCACAGTTATTTAAAGTATAGCTTTACTCAGGTGTTTATATTGGACAATTGAAGCAGCTGGTGACTCATGCCTACAGGGAGATCTTAAAATGAAATTTCTGTTCTTTTGTATAAGTTCTGAGTTTTTCAGGATATGAGACATTCCCTCCTCAGGCTGTTTCCTCAGGCGCACAAGTGAGTAACAGTATCACCATCCCAAATCTTAACTTCACTTTAAAGTTTGAGAGGAAAATATTTGCCTCAATCTTTATACTGATTTCTCTGTGGTATGTGTATGCACTGCTTTACTAAGCGAATACTGAGAAACAAATTGTCTCACCATTCAGAAGGATGGAAGTCCTAGGCAAAAAGCAAGGTCAGTTCCTAATGAGGGCTCCCTTCCTGCCTTGTACTATATGACCTTCTCACGGTGTACTCAGGTGACCTTCCTGGGTACTGCAGGTGGATGGACAGCAAGCAAGCTCTCCACTATCCCTTCTCAAGAGGACACTAATCTAATCATATCTGGTCCCACCCCTGTGACTTCACTTAATTACTTCCTTTCTCTAAACAGAAGCCACACCAAGCATTAGGACTTCAACATAGGAATTTGAGGGAAACACATTCAGTCAGTGAAACCCAAGAATAAAGCAATTATCCCCCAGAAGTGTCTTCAAGGTGCTTACTGTCTTTGTTGAAAGGTTTCTCTTGCATAAATTATCCCAGGGTCTCCAGTCTCAAAGGACATAGTTTCCAGAACAAAATATAATGAGCAGGAACACCAACACCAGTCTCTGGAGCAAGTACTTCATGAAGAGAACAGCATTTTTATCTTAGATGGATTCAATTGAAGCTATTTTTCAAACAAGGATTAGGACTCTCACTCAAAGACTTACGCCCCAAGGCTCTCTGCAATCACAGCTTCACAATGACTGCTGGGAAACGAAGAGGGCAGGAACCTTACAAGTAATCAACCTGGCAGAGCAAAAAAGGCCACTTTAAAACTGTGGAGCAGTCAACTTCCTAGACATAAAAGACAAGCTAAACTCAGGCCGTCCGGACTCAACTGGTAACTGGCAGGCCACTAATGCTGAGAGAAAACCCTCACAGGATCAGTGATTGGCTTATAAAAGTGTCTATATAATTTTCTTATTAGAAGAGAAGTTCATTCTAACTTCAAAATTTATTAAAACATAAAATTAAACATAAAACATAAAGTTAAAACATAAAATAATTTTTAAAAATCATCAATTTTAACTACAGGTTATAACAACACTGTAACATGTACTCTGTATTCCAATTCTTCCTTTTTTATAAGTATTTTCCCATTTCTAAACTCATTATCATAATTTTTATACGATACATATCTGCATTTCCTCTTCTAACAAGCCTAAGAACACAATCTTCTGAATCAATTTCTATAAATTACTAGCAAAAATATTAAAAGAAATTTTTGAAAACAATTAACACAAACTCAGTTCTCTTAAATAGGGGAAGCAGCAAACATTTATTGTGTGTGTGATTCTGTGGAATTCTTTTTATCCTATGTTTAGTGTTGTTCGTGCAGACTGCTAGGAAAAGGTTGAGGTTTGTTTTTATTCCTCACAGCACTGCCTCTTTGAGTTCTAGGTTTTCCTGATTCTTCAAGAGCATGGCTAAACCTTGAGTTTGTTACCAAAAGGGTCACAGAACTGCTCAATCCACTCTGTCTGCCTCAGGGGAGTGACAAGCAGGCTCTCTACTGGCCCCCAGAAAAACAATGCTTTACTGGGGACCTGAGGTGGGGCTATTTTTAGCTGTCCCACATACATGTGTCCCCATGTTCCCAAACCTGTCTACCTGTCTACCTCTGAATGCCAATGACAGATAAGAATGGGTGGGAAAAAAAAAGGACATGGAACCAAATCTCTGTATTTCTGCAAAAAGATTTCAGGGAAATATTTTTAGTTTAATTCAATTAATAGTCTAATAAAATTGGAAAATGAAGTACTTGGCTGACAAAAATGTCTCACAAATTTGAGAAATAGTTATCAAATTCACCCAGGAAAACTTTCAAATTTTATATCCAGAAGGGTTCTCACCAACAGGCCTCCCACCAGCCTTCTCTCTCTCTGGCACCCTCACAGAGGACCTAAATGGGGGTGGAGGAACAAATGTACATGTGTTGGTAGTTTTCAAATGCTGCTCATGGAAATGTCACACTCCCCTCTCTTCCTTACCAGCTGAGAAAAAACCATGTTTTCCTTCATCACCAAGTGACAGATTCTTGCTGCTAGATTTAGTCGTTGTTCCCTCTTCCATAGGAATGAATGTAAGCCTGATCACTACGCAACTTGTGTCTTGAACCTCTCTGCATTGCTAAGCACGGGGCTAAAAAACAAAGGTGTGGATTCAATCCCACTTTCAAGTCTTCCTTCAAAGTCTAGTTGATGTGCACAGTGCCAAGCCAAAGTTCCTAGTTATCAATCATCACATACTACGGACCAAGGCTGGGGGCAATTCAAATGAGATCATGCCTTATCCCATGGTTTCTTTTTCTGTCACCAACAGACCACAGACAAAGTGCAATACCCAGGACGCTTTGTTACCCCAGCACTTTCAAGGCACCCACATAATCACTTTCCTTAGGAAGGCTGTGGCACGCTTCTCAAAGATATGGCAGCATCCTCTGCAGACTCCTTTCCATCCACCCACCCACCCACCTTCCCAAACCCATTTTCTCAGTGGAAAACGATGAAAAGAAAAAGAGCAGAGATGCTCCATGCTAAATGTCCTGAACAGACCGTCCTGCAATATGTCCTGTCACTAAGACCCCTCTACTTAACAGTGAAAAGCCACCAACGGCTTCACTTTCCTTTCCCCTCTCAGTTTTATTGAGGTATATGTGCCAAAAAGGAATTACATATAATCAAGGTGTACAACAGATGTTTTAATATACATAAGCATTTTGACATGATTACCACAGGCAACTAATTTTGATTTCCATCATCTCACAGTCTTCGTATTCCCCCTGCAGTGAGAACAATTAAGATCTACTCTCTTAGCAAATTTTAAGCATGATACATTACAAATTTCAGTCACCAGGCTTCAGGCAATTAATTTTCTTAATCCAGTTCTACCTGCTGTGAGGAAACACCTCCCAAATTTTGGCAACAGACTATTAGACATAATTTTTAGGTGTTAGTGTTTGCCTCCTTCAGTATATTTATTGGTATTTTAGTTGTTAGTTATAAGAGGCTATACACGGTGTTAGACATGGGAGTCAACTGCTATTCTAAGTTGGAATTCATTACTTCTAATCATCCTTTTTCAGGGTCGCAACAGTATAACTTTAATAATTCTAAACCTGATCTTGTGATCCTATGAGGTATTACATGTTTACTCTCCTGACACACACATATTTATATGCACAAAGCTGCTGCTTTGGATATTTAAGTACTTCTCATTTTTGGATGCATATATGCACTAACATGCCATTTAAAGAATGTATAAATCTTGTTTATTAAAATATTATTTGTACATTCTGTTTTTCGCCACCATTTTGAGGGAATCACACAATATCTGACATGAAATATTTATTTGGGATAAGACTGTCACAGAAGTAGAAATAACTAATGCCTCAGTCAGATAACGAACTAGTGGGAAACAAGATCATAAAATTTAGTTTAGTACCAACTCTACAGGGACAGCTAATATCTCCCACTTTAACAGTCCTCTGTACCCATATTAATAAAATACTTTGAGAGGTCTGTTCTT
This sequence comes from Dolichotis patagonum, assembly GCA_004027295.1. Classification (NCBI taxonomy): domain Eukaryota; kingdom Metazoa; phylum Chordata; class Mammalia; order Rodentia; family Caviidae; genus Dolichotis; species Dolichotis patagonum. The sequence continues at coordinate 44,755 of PVJX010005430.1, forward strand.
TAGATATTTGGAGGTTGTCACTTTAAAACTTGGAGGACAGACAGACTATATATCAAAATCAAAACAATTAAAGTCTCATCTAGGTCCAGGGTTTCAGTCATCACACACAAACCCTGAGACTCTTAATCACTCCTCAGGCCAGAACTTCTCTCCCCTGCTCTAGAACTACAGTCTCCTACATGTTGCCATTTGGATGCTTTGCAGGTATTTCAAATTCAAGGTGGCCAAACAAAGCTCTTGATCTTACACCATAAATCTCTCCCCGCTAAAGAAAAACAATTTCAGTTCTTCAAAGAATGGCATCTGTGCCCAAGTCACATACATGTCCAAGCCAGAAACCAGGACCATTTGCTGTTGAGTAATGTTTGTGACCCTCAAAATTAAGATATGATGGTATTTAGAGATGTGGCCTTTAAGAAGTACAGGCCATGAGGGTGGGGTCTTTGTGACAGAATTAGTGCCCTTATAAGAGAAAAGTGACAACTCTCTCTGTCCAATCCCACCCACCATCTGAAGATAGTTTGTCTACCTGAAAATCAGGATGTGAATCAGTCAGCATCTTAATCTTGGACTTCTTGGTTCTCCAGCACGGTGAGAAGTACGTTTATGTTGTTCAAACCATCCAGCCTAAGCTATGTTTGTTATAGTAGTATGAGCCAACTAGGACAATATCCTGAAGTTCTTTTCTTCAACCTCTCATATTCACCTATCAAGCCCTGTTGCTTTCATTTCCTAAATCTCTCACATTTCAGCAGGCCAAAGATTGCTAAGCTGGTTCAGGCATTTATTTCTCATCTCTTACTGCAGTAACTCTTCACTCATTTTTATGCCACCTTCTTTTTCATAAGCAGCAATGTATATTTAAAGTTTAATGCTACTTAGATTTACAGATAATGTTCTAAAAAAAGAAATATTCTCATCCCTGTAGCAACCATTTCTTCTCTACAACTATACATTTTATGTAGTTTCAATAATCGTCTTCATTTACTTTGATTTCTTTCATCAATTACCACTAGATACTTGGAAAATATTTTGGAAATAGTGTTATTTATCCCATTTCATGATTGTACGATAGTTTGATGTGCTCACACACAAAATTGATTAAACTACTGCACAGCCATTTACTCTGTTTCACAGACAAATGGCAAGCGACAACATTAGGCATACAGTATTTTTTTTCTATGCTGTTTTGTTTTTCCAGTGTAAAATTGGAGGACTGGGGTTACCAATTTAAATCTCCACCCATGATTACCAGAACAGCCTAGACAGTGCATTGGCTAAGGCAGCAGTCTGCGCAAGATTCTCGGGTTCTGTCCTCTTGTATGTGACCCACAAGTTATTTACCCTAGGCCCCATGGTTCAGTTTCCTGTGATGAGTGCAGTGTCACAAGGACTAAATCACAATATAAGACAAGCTCTTAGAACTATTGAATGAATATACATTCCTATATATATATATATATATATAATTTCCAGAAGGGTATTTCCTATCATTTTTACTGCAACTAAGTTACCGAAAGCCATGAATACATTTTTGGTAATTTTTATTTAATATAATAGGCATCCAATGACATCTATCCCTTTTTTTTTTTAATGCAACAGTACATATGATCATGAAATTTGAATTGCTTAAATGAAGATAGGTTTGGGGAACCTAGAAATTGTACTTCTTTTTTGGTGGGGAGGGAGTTATACACTCTGGCCAACTAAGCTTACAGTTCAGACTTTTTTTTAAGAACAGAAGTTATACAAGCCACCTTGCTACTTCAAAAATATTCAACACCATAAAAAAGCACAAAGAATGGTAGGTGGTGATCCTACAATTGGCAATACAACTCACTAGATTGATTATATATATTCTTCTGTTACACTGATCAGACAGCATTGTCAAAGGAAATAATAGAGAAGAGCCCAAAATTTGTCATTATGTAGTTGATCTCAATCCTCGCAAAAAGATCCTAAAGACATAGACAACTTACACAATTTTATGTGATGGCTGTCAATTGTTGCCACATCTTTAATGACAAATATTACACATAAAAGACAAGACTTTCATTTAATTGAAAGAAGTATGATAATTAAGTTCCAAGTCAAAATAAACACAAACATGTGACTATTAAAAAAATCAGCCATATGCCAATATCATGAAAGAAACTTAACACAAACCTAACAAGGTCTGACTTCTAGCACTTCAAATATCACACATGTGGCATTTAGAGCTTTTTCTTTGTTTTTCTTTTTTTGGAGGTATGAAGGACTAAACCCAGGGCTTTTGCACTGGACTACAACCTCAGCTTTTTTTTGTAATTTTGAGACAGGGTCTTTCAAGTTTGCTAAATTGCTCAGGCCAGGCTCAAACTTAAAATCTTGCTTCCTCATCCTCCCAGAGTGTGGGATTACAGTTGTATGCCACCAAGCCCAACCACAGCAGTGCTTCAAAAACTACTGACGTGGGTCAGCCCACTATTTGAGTTACAGAGTCAATTTAGTGACCACTTTTTTTTTTTTTAATGAAAAAGAGCAGAACACAGCACATGGAATATAGGCAAACAGTTTCAATCCTATGTGTTGTTGGAGGGTATCTGTGTACATACTAGGTAAGGAATTTAAATGTACTTGTATAAGCAATGAGAGTCAAGTGAGACAAAAACTACTGATCTAGAATAAGTTACTCAAATCTGTGAAATTATTTCCTCATCTCTCTTTTGTTGTTGCTGCTGCTGTTATTTACTTTGATACCAGGAATCAAACTAAAGACGTTGCACTCAACTGGGAGGCACTTCCTCATCTCTTAACTGGAAATTACAATCCCACTTTGAGGACAGAGTCAAATAAAATAAGTTCATATTTCTTCTGTGAAACGCTGATAATATACTTATCAGTATTTTAGTTTATTTCCTTAAATATTTCTCTCATACTCATGCCCATTGAGTCACTATGCTAGAAATGTAGACGTACTATACTAACAGTGTTACCTCCTTTTGGTAATGAGTGCAGCTAGACATGGAAAAACTTCGATTTCCTGAAATTATCATCTCCTTTGTGATACCTACCATAAACAGCCTGGGAGATAGAGGGAGGCAGAGGAGACTGGAGAGGAATGGCAACACCTTTATGTTACCATGGGGACCTTGTAAAAGAATCACCAGTTAGGAGAATGACCAAAAAAGGGAAACATTTTTATAGGGTTATTCCCATGGGAGGTTGAATCAAAAACATCAGGTCTCATGCTATCATCTGCACAACCCTTCGGTGGTACTTTACTTGGAAATATAAATCAGTCTTCTTAAAATTCAGAATTTTGTGTCAGGCTTTAAATGTCACAAAGAATCCCAACCAGCACATCGTTATTTAGGTCTACTTGTTATCTAGGTACAACATGGTACCATAAATAGAAAATACTTTAAGAAACAGCTAAGAAACAAAAAAGTTAAGAGTAAAGGTACTTATTCGCTAAACTGTCTTCCATAAGAGCTACTATTAAAGCGGCCTTCTGAAAACAGACTCTAAATATTCTAAGTAAAAAGAGGCGTCATCTCTGCCCCCAGAGAAAACAAAGTTTTGGAAATGAATGTAGATCCTATTTGCATGAGTTAAAAATCCACTTTCAGAGAAATACAGGCCAGAATATTTATGAGGACTTAGTGATACTGGGACTTTAATACCTTATTTTGAAAATGACTCTCTTGTCCTTCAGATCAGTTTGATCTCAGTTTTGTTTTTTGTAAGGTTCATGAGTTTTTTTCCTGGATTTCCTCGGAGCTTTGAGGAGCTGCAGCTGCAGCGCAGGAGGACTCACAGGTGCACCTGAGAATGCCAGGCATGAAACCTGCTGGTCAAGGGGACACACACACATCTGCAGTGGCTTTAACTTCCTCAGTGAATAATTCCCAGCAGTTTAAGGAAGGGAAGCACATGGTAGATGAGGACACGCAAGAGGTACGTGGTGACTGTAAATCTGTGAGAGGGAGGTACGTGGTGACTGTAAATCTGTGAGAGGGAGATCAAGAATGCTTTAGTCACTGTCCACGGAGCTCCTACTAGAGTGAAAGAGAATCAAACAGACTGAGAAGCAAGCAACCATCACCCCAGTTCTGGTAGCTCGCCAGTTCTCTCTTGCTTACCTCTGATCTTACTTTGAAACTATGTGGGATGTGATACAACAAAAGTGTCTCTCTCATAGCAATCTCTACACAATAGAGATGCTTTCTTACTAGAGGACACATTTGGTTGGAAGCACGCTACAGAACTTATATTGCTGAGAACCTTACGCTGCAATTCAGAAAGGTTATGTAGACTAAACTAAGGTCACACAGATGGCAGTAGTGTCTAGACTGGGGCAGGAGTCAATCAGAATTGTTTAAGATAAATACCTCTAACTTTGTCCTTACCGATGTTTTGTTGTGGGTTTGTTTTAGTGGTACTAGGGATCGAACGCAGGACCTCACACAAGTTAGACAAGAGTTCTATCAACCAGCTCATCATCGGTCCTTATTAACATGTTTTTAATATAACAAGGTTCCCTAGCAATCAGGATGATGGCTTTGTCACTACATCATTCCTTAAAATCAGACTATTCAGGAATATGACTGAGTATACATTGTTTGAAGATCACTTATCAACTGCCCGTGTATCAGAATCTAAAATGAATCTGTCTTTGATACATATAAGTACAAATTTTAAGTAATGTTATGATAGCATAATGCTTGAAATGTAATAATAAACTATAAAGACATAAGTAGCCCATACATTAAAGATGGGAAATAAAAACTGCTCTGCACAGCGTGGTGGCCCATACCTGTAATCCCAGCACTCTGGGAGGCTGAAGCAGGAGGATGACAAGTTTGAGCCCAGACTGAGCAATTCAACAACTTAAAAGACCATGTCTCAAAATTTTAAGACTTGGAGGTGCCTGGAGATGTAGTTCAATGTAAAAATCCCCAGGATTACAATAATGAAAAAAAGGGACAACTGCAAAAACACAAAATTTACATGGAAACTTCAGGTATTATTTCCTCTTTTTATTTATTACTTGTTTACTAATAAATATATGTTTACACATAATAAACACATCATGGACAACTGGTACATATACATATCCCATCTTACTTCAGCTATTATCAGTTACAAAGAATGATTTGTTTCAAAGAATGAGAAAACTGATATATACCTATATATATATATATATCAGTTTATATATCACTATATATACCTGATATTAGCCAAACATCTGTGCCCATAAAATCTTTCCTTTAATATTTATAAGAACTAAATGAGAGAAACACACTAAGGTTTAAAAAAAAATAACTTGCAGTATAAGGAGCTACAAATAGTACTCTCTATGGTGAGAAATAAAGTCCACGCGTAAGTATCCTAGCAAAATTTTCACCACACACACACATGTCTAACAGATGGATTCTAAAAAACAGCTAAGCATTTCACAAGCCAAATGCTCAAAATTAATAATAAAAGATGATTAACATTCCTGTATGTTATACTGCATAAATGTGAACAGCAGCAATAATTTGGGACGGAAGACCCCTCCGTGCCATCACACTTCTCAACTCAATCACACATCCTTCTACCACTCCCTACTCTGCAACCAAATCACAAACACCAACCGAGGTGTCCACTCCAGCCCCAAACACTTGACTGGTAATATCCGGTTTGCCATTCCAGGAAATCCCAGAGTGATTTTTTTTAAGCCTCTGCCCACAGCTTGCCAAGAAACGCAAGAGAAGAATGAACCGCGATACCAGCACCCCAGCTGTGATCTGGCACAAAAAGAAATCAAGAAAATAAATCTCATCCATAATCTATATAATTTAACACTTGGAAGAAGGCAACACTTGACTCCAGCAGGGCAGCGGGTTCTTTCTGGGTATGGGGTTGCACTGGTTGTAGAGACCAGTTAGGAGGAGATGCCCTCGTCCTCACTGGCTGAACAGAGGCAGTCTTCTCCTAGCAAGGGTTAATGCAGCCCCCAAAATAGAAGAATAAGAAGCATTCTTTCACAGTAGCGCTCAGAGCAAAGGCTTCCCTGACACTCTGAAGAGATAGAAAGCTGGAAACCCTTCTCAAAGGTGGGTCAGGACAGACTATTGTCTCACTAACCAGTCACAGTCCAGAACGGAAGCTAATGTCAAACATGGGAATGACTCTGTTTAATCATACAGTCCTTTTGGTGGACTCCAAAGTCCTATTCTCAGCTGAAGTTGAAAAAAAGAATCCCTTGTGACTATGACCACCCGAAAGGCTTTCCCGATTTCTTTAAATTGCAAGAAAACGAACTGAGAACATAAGCAGCTATCTCCACATCACCCAAATCGCTAGCTCTGTCCCCAGTAAAAACAAGTGCGCCAGTGGGCAGGTCAGGGGATTATAGGAAATAAGGATTGTTAGTACAATCTGTAATGCTTTCTGTTAGACCTTCTGGGAGGTTATAATTGCATCTGGCCGCTTCGAGCTCGTCAGAGTGTGGTTTCTTAACAATCTCAACCCTAAAAAGGAGTAACTGTCAAGGGGCAACCCAGCTGAAATCAAACAACAAAAAAGGGAACTGTAATCCGCCTGAAAAGGGAGGAGAGAAAGGAAGGGAGAATCTTGTATTCATCACTCAACATTAATGTCCTTTGTTGTTCACCTTTGCACAGAATAGCGAACGTTATCCTGTTCCTTTTTCTCCAAACACAGAGTCGGTGTGGTGGGTTCCCAGCAGCTGCCTCCCGGATGAAAACTCAAGCTTCCCGGCCCCTCTTCCATCAGACTCGCTCCGCTGTCCTGCACCTCCGCCCCCAAGGCATTCACCCCCGGTCGCGAGGGTGGCCAGAAGTAAAAACACTGCTGAAATATCGGTTCTCTTCCAAAGACCAAAGAGCAGAGCACCGCAGATGTTGAAATGCACCGAGTCCCTGCCCCCTTCCCGCACACCCCCAGACACCCGCGAAGCTAGGGAGGACAGCGGCTGGAGCCCGGCTCGCCCGTCCGAGGGGCTCGGATGGAGCTGAGCCCCATTTCGCACTCTGAGAAGGACGACCCCGGCCGGCCAGCGGGATTCTGTGCCCCTCAAAGGTTTGGGGGTGTCGTAGCCGCTGGATTGTGGTCTCCCTCACCACCCCGGAGGAATCATCACAGCCCACTGCCATCTCCCCGCCGCTCTGAACAAGCAGGGGATGGAGGAAGAGGAGCCCCGCTCGCCTCGCTTTCCAACTTGACACCGCACTCGCCGCCGTCGCCGCTCCAAACTCCGCCGGCCGAGCCCAGCGAGCCGGGGCCCGGGCGCGCCGAGGGGCGGCGAGGGACGAGCCCGGCACAGCCCAGACCCGCCCGGAGCGGGTCGGGCGCAGTCCCCGACCCGGCGCGCCTTCCCAGCCGCGCAGCAAGAGGGGCGCGGGGGCCGGGACGGAGACGCGCGGTAAAAGTTCTCCCCACCGAGACTCACCCACGCCGTATTTCTCGTGCTCCGTAGGTATCCACATGGCTGACAGGGGCGCCGGGGTCTCCAGGCTTTGTAAAGCCCGCGCCCCTCCACAGGCTCACAACAATGCGCGGCTCCCGGGGAGCGGCTGCGGCGCCCGAGCCCGGCGGCTCCGCGCGGGTGGCGGGCGTTCAGCGAGGTCCGCGCTGGAAGCTCGCGAGCCCGGCGGTGACACCGCGCCACAGAGGCTGCGCCGCCCGCCGCTCTCCCGGCGGCGGCTGCTCACAGTCCTCCGACGCGCTCCCGGGGACCCGGCGGCGCAGTCATTGTTCTGATTCACTGAACTAAGCGAACACGCCGGGGCACTCTCGGGCGCACCCCCGCCCGTCAGCGCCTCTTCCAGCGCTGCCAGCCCACCGCGCCCGCAGCACGCTGGGAATCGTAGTTCTCCGCCTCTCCATCCAAGAAGGGCATTTAGAGGGGGTGGAAAGAGGCGGGGTCAAGCTGTTTGCTGCGTTCTATTTGCCCAAGCGTGGAAGAACCTCCCTGTTGGGGAGGAGCTCGCTCCTGTTACGTTTCTATTGGTCCAACCCGCGCCTGTCCCGCCCCCGTCTCGCGGCCCTCCCTTTTCTATTCGGCGGGGTTATGGCGGCTCCCAAGACCCAGGGGGTTGCTGCCGGAATGGAGCAAGAAAGTGGCAGAAGCCGTAGCGGGGTTGGGGGTGTTGCTTGTGAAGGTAAGTACGGGGCAGCAGAGGTGTGGGTCATTGGACTTCCTTTCTCCGTGGCCGGAGTGCACTCACCGCCGGTCTGACTCTGGAAGCCCTCGGCTCTGAAGCCACCTGGGCGCGCCGGGGTGCCGGGCGGGACTAGGCCGGCTGTCCCGGGAGGCGGAGGGTGGATGGGGCGGCCTTCCCCGCCCCCGGGCACCTCCTTGGCATTTATCTTTCTCTTTGAGCGCCCCGCTTTGCATTTGGTGTTGTAATAACTGGGTTAGCGTGTCTTTTTTATTTTGTTTTCTCCTCTCCCCTCCCGTGCCCCCGCCTAGGTTTCTTAGGTTTGGTCGCAGACAGGTATTTCTGTGTGGTTTGGGGCGGATATGCAGTTGCAGATTGGGCACTGCGCTCTACAGTGTATTTGCGATTTACTGGATGGAGAGATCTCCAGTGGGAAAGTGGGCGTGCGTCTCGCAACCGCCGCGTGGCCGGTTGACTACCCTGTGAGTCTCCAGAACTGAATGTGGAGTCTGGGCGATCTTAGGCCCTGGGTTCTAGGTTTTTAAAAAGTGGTCATTTGTTCTCGTGACTTCAGAGAACATTTAAAGGGAGTTAGGAAAACCATCTCCGCTACTTCGTCTCTTCCTGACTTTCACGTTATCCTCTAATCCATGGTAGAGCTCAAAATCAACCTTTAAAAGCTGCAGGTAGGTTTCCTGGGGGACTCTTATTTTTAGCCTTTTCCAGCCCCACCACTCTTTTTGCCATGATGTGTAATTTAGCACAGCATGCTCTCTTTCTTTCATGGATATGATTTGCGGTTTAAATTTGATTCTCAGTCTTGTTGAGTCGTTTTCTCTTGTTTGTTCTGAGTAAGTTAGTATTTGGTTCAAAGTTAAGTGTAGTTTCTTCCCAAGTCCTGTCAGTTAGAACACCCTACTCAGAAGTTATTTTCAGCACCCCTACCAAAGAAAGCTTTCATAAGCTTCTGAGTTAAATACTGAGTTATATCTATTTTCGACACCATTTATCATTGGTTTGACCATATACTCAGCTCTTATCTGATGGTAACAGACTGCTAAGGTTTCCCCTTTTCCAAAGGGTTACCTGTTTAAGATCTAAAGATGAGCCCTGCTGAATGTTTCTCACAGTTTAACTCAAACATTCTTGGATATATCTTTGAAAATCATATAACATTTAAAACCTTTAGTTACCTTAAAGTGTAAAAATTTTTATTGGAAATATTAATTAATCCCTGTGTATAAAGTAAAATTAATCCGTAAGGTATAAAATAAAAAAATAAATTTCTCCACCACATTGTTTCACTCCCAAAGTTATAAGTGTTAACATTTTGGTGCATATTTTTTTCTGACATAATCCTGTATGATACACATCTGTATGGTTGGTTTGGTTTGGTTTTTTTAAAATAAAAAAAGGATACTTCTAGTAAAGTCAAAGATCAACAGCTTTCTTCTGTCTCTTACTGATCTGTCGTGGACATTCTTCTGTACCAGTATATTTGTTGTTTCATTCTTTTAAGGACTGCATTCATCATGTTCTGATGTATATGGACATTCTATACTTTCAACAATTTCTCTATTAATAAATAGGTAGTGTACTTTTCCTTTTTCAATGGAATTGCAATGAATAGTGTTGCATACATACACCTTTAGCCCCCAGGTATACATTCCTTGAGAAATTGTTAGATCATAAGTTATGCACGTACAAAACTTTGGTAAATCCACATTTCCCTCTTTAAAGAAATTCAGCATACATTCTCACCACTGACATATGAGTATTCTTTTCCTCAAATCTCCAAGAAAATCATTAACCCAGGACCAGTGTTTATATTGCTACTGAACTGAATTAAGTAACTAATTAAAAGCATAATTTTCAGTACTTGTTTGTTTTGAGCAAAAATAATAAGCAGCAGTTAATTTATATCATTCTTATAGGGAAAAGTGTCCATAAATATTTCCTTTAAACCAATACCCTGGGAGGCAGAAGCAAGACGTCATTTCAAAAAAATTTTGAAGGGTGAAGGACCTGTGTTTAATCCTCAGTATTGCAACAAAAAACAAAAAAGAAAAGAATAACACCTATATCATTTTTACTTTGTCAGAATTATTTGCAAAGCCAGCAAAGTATTAAATTTTAGGTGGAAATAATTTATATTCATATTTTTGTTCGGCAGACAACAAAAATCATACACTGTCATAGTTAGACTTGTGTCAACTTGATTGGCTTGGAAACTGTGTAGGCTATTAAAACATGCTACTGGGTGTGTCAGGGTGGGTTATGGAGGTATAACCTTGTGGTCTATATCCCTTATCCTCTCAGGCATTATTGCCCTGCTCTGCTTTCTAGCCACCATGAACTAAGCATCTTTGTGCCACCATTCCCTTCCACCATGGTGTTTCTGCTTTGGAGCCATCTTATCCTGGACTGAATCACTTGAAACCATGAGTCATATTAAACCTCTCCTCCTTAAGTTGTGGTTGCCAAGTGTTGTATCCCAGTGAGAGAGTATGAATACAGAAAATTGATACTAGAGAAGTGTGGTCATTGCTGTGTTTATACTTGACCACATAGTGTAGAAACCTTGCAAACTGATTTGCACGAGTTTGGAAGTTTGGAGAATTGGAAAAGCTAACTAATACATATACAGTACCATTTTAATTTCTTGAAAACTGCCTTTTTGTGTTTTTTCATTATTAGGGATTGAACCCAGGACCTCACATTAGTTAAGCAAGTATTCTGCCACTAAACTACATCCTTGGCCCTTTTTAATGTTTTATTTTAACATAGGGTCTCACTAAATTGCCCAGGTTTTACTCAGACTTATGCCTCTTGCCTCAGCCTCTTTAGTAGCTCAAATTAAAACTGCATTCCACCATATCCTACAGAAAACTGCCTCTTCTGAGAAGTTTCCTGCTATCTCTAAAATGTCACTATGCGTTTACTGCTTAGGAACAGAGAGAACTAGGGAGCGATACAATTCTACAAAATCTCTGCTAGAATGAATGACTAGGCAGTTGCAGCACTGAGACCACTGTTACCTGACTTCCTGCAACCACATCCCCCTCCAAGAAAGTCCCTGCATTGATTGGTCTCCAGCTGAATCTTACACAACACTACTTTCCCTACCTGAGAATAAAAAGCAGTTTCTCATAGTGTACCCTGAAATTAAGAATAGATAATAAATTGGGGCTGGAGGTATGGCTCAGAGATAAGAGCACTTGCATAAAGTATACAAAGCCCTGTTTCAATCCCCAGCACTGGACTAGAAAGTAAGGGAGAGAGATAATAAATTCAGCGTTTCTCACAGTTGGGCATGTATTACTAATATTTGTTGTTTTGTTTTGTTTTTTGCTGTTTGTAGTTAGAAGTCAATAGTACATCTGTAACTTAGTAATTGATCATATTTTTAGGAGGAGTTTGTTACTGGGGAGATTTCTTCCTACATTGTTAACCTGTACTTCCATATCTTAATATTCTGGCACAACTTTTTTTACTCCAAATGCTTGCTCTCCAATGATCATATTAATATTTGAATTTGTAATGTTTGTCCTACGGAAACCTTATCATATCATATCAGACTGTCGTTAATTTGTTGGCAGTTTTATAGCACACTGAACTGTGAACTTCTTGAAGGCAAGAGTTAATTCATTTTACTTTTATATATCCAATGTCCCTGGAAGAAGTGGAAGAGGGCAGGTGGAGTTAACTCGTCATTCTTATATTTCCTATTTCAAAAGATAACGTAAAATCTAAGTTAGCAAACTAGGAAGCATCTTTGATTCCTAGTTTGTCCCAAGTCCTAAATTTCATCAGTGACCAAGTGTTACTTTTCTTCATCTCTACAACTGCTATTCTGATTGTTTTTAACCGTTACTATCACTGCTGAATTGTCTCTGTCCTCAACACCTCAATCTGTGCTCTTGACAACAAAAACTTCATATTTATATTAGTCAGCCTAATCCTGGTCTTGGCATGTCATTACTGTTTAATAAAGGCTTGACCAGAACAGTATTCTGGCCTGGGCAGGTGATTCAGCTGACTCCTAATCTTACCTCTAATCCATTTCTAAGACATATATTCATGTCTATCATTGTAACTCTGCTGCATGTATAATTCTCTGTATGACAAGTAATTAACTTTTCTAGCCTCACTTGTCACCCTGCTTCCTTTCCAATATCTCTATTATCTACTTACCATATCAGAGTGTCGCTAATTTGTTGGCAATTTTATAGCACACTGAACTGTGCACTTCTTAAAGGCAAGAGTTAGTTCATCTTACTTTTCTATATCCAATGTTTATTGGTGCTTCATGCAGTAAACATTCTAACAGTTTAATGGTTAGAATCTGTTTTGAAATTTATTCAGATATTTAGAATGGCAGCTATTTCAACCAGTGGAATTGAAGTAGAATGAAAAATTGAGACATTTTATACTTGTGAAAGATATGGATTCAACTAGAAAATATGGATCCAACTGCAAAATATCAGGAAGATGATATTCTATTAGAACTAATCTTAGCATTAGTTTTTTAGTCTTTTGCAAATGAAGTTTTAATGTTTAGATAACCGTTAAATTTTATAGAGTACCTTAGATCCTGGAACCTACAAATGAATGAACTACAAACCATGAAATCTGTCTTCCATCATCTCTATGGCGGTTATTGAGTTTTCCACAGGCTCTTATCCTATTTCCATAAACCCGCATTAAGAACAGCTGTCTTAGCCACCTTGCCATCCCTGAGACAAAATACCCAACACGTGAAAATTAATGGGAGTGAGGTTTATTTTGCTCATGGTTTCAGCCACTGCAGAAATGGCATGGTAGAGGGGCGTGGTGGAGGGAAGCTGTTGAACGTTATGGCAGCCAGAAAAAAGAGAAGGGGGAAACCAAGAACAAGAATATACCTTTCCAGGTCATACCACTAGGCCCCACCTCCTAATAGTACTTTCAGCTACTGAACTCACAATACTGATTCCACTGATGAGTATAGCATCCCATGGTTCACTCATACACAGACATGAAAATTTGGGAGTATTTTAAATCTAAACTATAACACTGTCATATGTTTGACATGACAGAAGAAGGATTAGATCCTATTTTGGAAAATCTATATTCAAATTTAAAACATTTAATAGCTGTTCAACATAGGTTTATTATATGTGCAGTCACATTAGTGAAAATGTACATAAAATACATACCTTGCAGAATTACTGTGAATTACATATTTATGAAAGTCCGGCATATGTCTTATTATAAAGTTGGACCTCAGTTAACTTGTAGTTGCATTCATTAGAGATATGCCTAACTGAACTTGAAAACTCCCTGCTCCCTGATAACTCTGTTCACTTAAGAAGCAACCTAGATTGTGTTATAACCTAGAAGAAGCTTAGGAATGTATTGGTGATAAGTGCAATATGTCACTAGCACTCTCTTGGAATTTGGGGGCTGTCAGGATATCTGTTAGTGTCAGTATTGCAACTATGTGCCCCTAAAGCCCTTTATCACCCTAACCCACTTCTGCCCCCTTCATTCACAGCTTCCCACCCACACACATTCACTGACACTCAGAATCCTCAAGAAACTCAAGCCTGGTACACTGGGATGGCCTAGAAGGGTATAGGCCAGAGAATATCATGTGAGAAAAAGAATTATAGAAACCTATAGTAACCAGGAATTATAGTCCTATAGGTCTTGTTTGTGTAATGTTTTGAAAGAAAGGACCGTCTACAGAACGTTCTCATATTTGCCTAGTATAAAAGGAGATGTAATAATATTGATGTTACCTAACATTTGTTGAGTCCTAACTGTGCTGGGTACTGTCTCAAATGCTTGTATAAGTCTCATCTCATTTAATCCTCATATTATCCCTGGCTTATTATCCCTTTTTATTTTCAAATAAGGAAACTATAGTGGATTACACAAGGCCACACAGAAACGGAAAGAGGACTTTTATCCTGCATGCTATTCTAATGATTTGCCTTACAACCTAGTTTCCATTAAATGAGATTTAAAACAGACTTTCTTAAACATAAATATTGTGTTAGATGAGATTTGAGACAGACCTTCTTAAACATAAAGGTGGTCTGAAGCTAATGTTGCTATAGCAAGACAGTATGGTACATTGAAAAACAAAAAATTACATTAAGCCTGCATAGGATGAAATCCTGGTTACTTACCAGCCTAAGCTAGATAACCTCTGAACCTCAGCATCTTTTCTACCATAGGAGTCATTTCATATCTGGCTTGTTGAGATGCTGAAATGATTTGGTGAGAGGGTAGTAATAAAGGTCTGATCTTCAGTAAATGGTGACTGTTAGTTCAGTGATAAGTATAGACACATTTTTGGCATGTGTTTCACAGATGTTACAGATGATGATTTTGATTTGACTTTTCCCCTTGAAAATCAGGTTTCTGTTAAGGGATTTGGTATATACTTTCAGTATCAGACACTGAATTTACATACACTTGTGTTGACAGTTCATAACACATGTTCCTATAGTTACATCTTGAAAAACTATGAAGACATTCATCAGATTTATTTAATAGATATGATATTTTCTTCTAAATGTAAATCATGGATATGCAGAAACAGTGTATATTAACTGCTATCTCCAATAAGTGAATCTTTAAAAATTCCTTTTAGCCCTTCTTGGGGAACTTTGTCATAGGATTAGGGTTTAGTGTTGCTGTGTTATATTTAATAAACAGTGAATGAGTTGACATTTCACCAATAGTACCTTAAAGACTTGGCATCTCTTGTTCAAATATGTGAGTTCTACTGACCTACTTGACCCAAAGGTGAGCAGGGCAGCATTTTTCAGAAATGGTGATGAATTCTGTCTTTCTCCTTCTCTTTACCTCTCCACCAGTCTTCTTTGTGACCAGTGACATTCATTTGCAATATAGCCAGGGGATGTTGGATGTTATCATTAGCCTTAAAAACTAAACTTTCTAAAGCTAAGTTGAGTTTAAACCTTTCATTAGTAGGCATAGGAAAAATCAACAATTGACAATTGTTGAATATTTTAATTACAATGTGGAATACTGTTAAGCTTTCTCCTGTGTAGCATGTTATAAATAATAATTGTATTGAAATAAAATGTATGGGAGGGCAAAGTGAAATAGGAGTCAAAAGAGCTGAATTCTAATGGTACATTTTCTGCTTTATAGCAAACAAACTGTCTGTACTTGGAAAAAAATGATTTAACCTCTCTAAGCCTTAATTTCATCAGGAAAAAAAATTCCTATTATTTGACAGTTGAAAAAGGTGGTAATAGGAAACCACTCTATACTCTTTGAGACAGTGAAAATATCCAGATGAATAAGGCTGCTGCTGATGGTCTGTCACAAAAGGCAATGTTGTGTACAAGCACAAACTTTGGAATTATACAAACAAATCAAAAGGAGCTGTCAGTTAAAAGGTGAGTGACCTTGTGCAAGTCATACCACATTTCTTAATTTTTATGACTCCTGCTTCTATTGTTGCTATAGCAATACTGTAATCTGGGTATAACTTTAAAGTGATTACAGACTAATCAAAGAACTAGGGCTAGAATCAAGACAAGTACCTGATTATATATGTAAATGCCTTAAAGAAAATCTTACATAATGCCATGCTATGATGGCATTTAGTGTAGTGTAAGTAGTGACTATGCACCAGCTCCAAGCTGGGTAAAGAAGAAACGTTGGCCCTATCCATGGAAGGATTTCAGTGTAGACCTAAACCAGACCTAAACAGGAATTGTGGCTGTTTAACATAGGAAACTATTACACCTGAAAGAAGAGGATGCATTTAACTCTGAGAAATGTATTGCTCATGGGAGATAAGCATACTACCATTTTTTAATGTGTTTACTTTTTAACATGTTTATTTTTTTAAAGAAAACTCATATTCCATACCTTCGTTCTCTAACACTATCCTTACTTCCTGTTATTTCTTCACTGACAAATGAAATTTACCCACCCAAAAAATAACTATAGAACCCTGCCCTTAAAACAATGTTTAATGTCTTTATCAAATACATAGAGGTTTTTTCTTTTACCAAAAAGATTTCAGAATGTTAATTGTAGTTATTTAACACACTTTTCTGTTGTGTAACAAGCTGCTATTCACCAGTAATAGCCAATTAGAAAAAAATATCGTGTACACAGCTAATTGTAATTACCATTATAAAGCAATTAATAGCAGGAACTGTTATTGAACTGTAACACAGCATCAATCAAGCTATCTTTGCTAAAGCACAATGCAAACTAATTTCTTCAAGTGGAAGAGAGAAAGGGAAAGAAAGTGGAAAACCTCATTAGAATTTCTTACAAACCAGGTTTTTAATAATTTTTGAGCTTTTAGGTATATGCCCACTCAGAAAGTATTTGCCAACAGCACTGATTATAGAAAATACGGCTTAGTGAAAAGCTCACTGAACAAAGCATCGGAAAACATGAACTTTAATTCCACGTCTGCTTCTGACATGTTTTTAGAGAAGTCTGTGTAATCCTGGTCAAGATTTCCTGGTTTGTTAAATGAGAGCTACATTATGTCAACATCCTTTCAAATACCAATCTCCAAATACCAATTTAAACAGAGGAAGAGGTTTTTTTACAGCTAGGGAGCCCATATTATACATACCTAGAGCAGTGGTGGGGAAGCTGCAGCATGCCTCAGCTGGGCTGTTTGTTATCATTGGAAGCTTTAAAGGATTTTCCATGACTGCTCTGGGATCTGTGAAAAGGGGGGAAATGGGTAATTCCTTAAAAACCAGTTGTACATGTGAGGTCATTAATTAGGTGTAAGGAGTTTGAAACATAGCAGAAAACCACTTAATAGAATTCATTTCTGCCAGACAGTATGGATGGATCATTAGTATGCATCCCATCTTGTCCCATCGCCTCTCCTGTCCATTGTAATAATATGTATAAATGTGACAGAGTTATTGATAAAATAGGCTTAATTCATTCATACTTTTTCATTAAGCATGTGCTATATTTAAATTTATTCAGGTGTGTCCAACATTTTGATTTGCCTGAACCACATTGAGTAAAAGGGAATTGTCTTGAGTCACATATAAAATATATACTTACTTTACATAAGTAACAAAACTTATTGTTTAGTATTTGTTATTGTAACATTAAAAAGAGAGGGAATGCAAGCAGTCTGTGGGCCTCAGGCTGGACACCCCAGCAAAATAGCTTTAATCTTGCCATCAAAGGTCTTGTTGGCCTAGTAGGAAAGATGTAAGAAGCACATAAATATATTCCAGGTCTGGGTAGAAAGGAACATCAGAGTGATACAGAGTTGAGTAAAAAGGACATTATTATCAACAAGTGGTACTGGTCATTGGAGAATAAGAATGACCATGCATGTCTTAGTTATTTTTCTTGTTTCTAGAACGAAATACCCAACACCTACCCTCATGTTAAAGGAGAAATGGTTTATTCCAGTTCACAGTTCATATAGGTTTAGATATAGTCGGTTGGCTCTAAAGCAGGACAACATGAGAGAGGGACATCACAGAGGAAAAACCATTCATGGTGTGGCAGACAGGAAGTGGCAGGAGGCAGCAGCAGCAAGCCTATCTTCCTGTCACCCTTTAAAAGCCTTTTGATTGATGCCACTCATACCCAGAGCGGGACTTCCATTATGCATGCCTTTAATCCACATTCACACATCCTAATCCAGCCACTTTTGAAACTCCCTGTATATGACCACATGGGACATCCAGATACAAGCCATACCAGTGCACATAAAAGGAAAAGACATAGATATAGACAAATGTAGGTAACAGTAGAAAAACCTAGGGCATGTACTGTATATCAAGTTAATTTATTCTGCCTAGAGAAAATGATAGGTAAATGGGAGTAATGGAAAAGAAGTTTGGAAATAAATTGAAGCTAGGTCGTGCAGTCTCAAGTGTTGGAACTTGATTCTGTGGTCTGTGACACGGCTTGTATATTTGAAGGAAGAGAATGACAAGAACGAAGTTTAATGAAGTAACAGGACCTGGAGAGGGGAAGTTAAGTCAGGAGTCCTAAATACTGGCTAAAGCAAGAGGTGATGAAGAACCACACTAGATTTTAATACTATGACTTTGTTCTATTTTGTTGTTTTAAATTTTTTTGACAAAATTTGTATGCATTTATCATGCATAATATATGTATACATTGTGGAATAACTAAATCGCCACTACATTGCACACTTTTTTTTTATAACATTTAAAATCTACTCTCTTCAGCCAGGCATGGTAGCACATAATCCCAGCACTCAGGAAGCTGAGGCAGGAGATTACCACAAGTTCAAGACCAGCCTGGTCTACATAGTGAGCTCAGGGGCAGCCTAAATTACACAGTGCTACCCTGTCTCAAAAAACAAAAATAAATAAATTTTTTAAATCTACCATCTTAGCACTTTTCACATATAGTGTGCATATATTGTTCTTATAATCACTGTGTCCTATGGTACATTTGAATTTATTCCTCCTGACTAAAATTTTGTATTTTGACCAGCATCTCCCCAATCCCATCCAATCCTCCCCACACTAGATAAACACCATTGTGTTATCTTCTTCTGTAAGTGTGGGATTTTCTGATCTCCCATACAAATGACATCACCATGCAGTGTATACTTTTCCATGCCTGCCTATATGTAGCACTTATCATAATGTCTTCCAGGTATATCCATGTTTCTCCAAATGAGAGGACTTTGTTTTCTTTGAAGCTGCATAGTATTTCATTGTATATTTATAACACATTTTCTTTATCCATTCATCCACTGATGGACATTTAAGTTAATTACATACCTTGGTTATTGTGAGTAATGTGACAATAAATAGAAGAATGCAAACTTGATTCTATTTCCTCTGGGTATAGAACCAGAAGTAGACCTGTTGGGTCATATAGTAGTGTTTTGTTTTGGTGAATTATTTCATTTTTTGTTTGTTTTTATTTTTCAGTACTGGGAATTGAATGCAGGACCTTCATACTGATCAGCACTTATTATTTTTACTTTGAGACAAGATCTCACTAAGTTGTCCAATTTTTGAAGATCTTCAACCTATTTTGTGCAGTGGTTGTACTAATTTATACATCACTGTCAGTAGTGTGAAAGGTTTCTCTTTTCTCCATATTCTGTTGTTATCTGTCATCTTTTTTATAGTAGCTATGTTAACCAGTGTTAGAAGATACTTCTTTGTGGTTTTAAGTTGAATTTCCATAATGATTAGTGATAGCATTTTCCCATAGGCTTCCTGGCTTTCCACATTCATTGCCTGACCAGTACGAACAAGTTTTTATCATTTTCCCTCTAGGGTTTTATATTTTCTGGTATTTTGTTTTAAGTCTTTAATCCATTTTGTACTGACTTTTGTGTTTAGGGGAGAGGCTCAGTTTTATCCTTTTGTTTGTGGATTTTCAGTTTTTTCAGCACCATTTATTAAAAAGATTCTATTTCTTATTTTATGTTCTTAGCACCTTCGTCAAAGATCACTTGACTGTTAATGAGTGGATTTATTTCTGAGTTCATTTCTTTCCATTGGTCTCTGTTTTTATGCCTCCTATAAGTTGTTTTAAGCTTTGCCGTGTATTTTGAGATGAGGTAGTCTGAGGCCTCCAGTTTTGTTCTTTTGGACATTAAGTCTTCTGTGGTTCCACATGAGTTTTATAATTGGTCTGTTTCTCTGAGAAAGGTCTTTAGAATTTTGATAAGAAGTGCATTGAATCTAGACATCATCTTGGGTGATACAGACATTTTGCTTTGCCTGTTTGCTTGCTTGCAGTGCAGGGGATTGAACCTAGGGCCTCGCATCTGCTAGGCAAACGGTGTACCACTGAGGCATCACCCTTCCAGTACATTACTATGGAAAGTTTTCATTCTTGTGTCTTCTTCAGTTTCTTTCATCAGTGTCTTACAATTTATAGTTTTCTGTATTCAAGTCTTTGACCTCTGATTAAGTTTATTCCTAAGCCTTTTTAATGCTATTGTAAATGAGATTGTTTTCATTGGTTTTTATAGTGCATTATAAATATATAGACATGCTTCTGATTTTTATTGATTTTATATAAATATATAGACATGCTTCTGATTTTTATTGATTTTATGTACTATAACTTGCTGAATTTGCTGAATTCGTTTGTGGTTTGGTTTGGTTTGGTTTTGGTTTTATTCCTGATAAAATCCTTAGGGTTTTCTGTATATATAAAAACATGTTGTTTATACACACACAATTTAGAATTGTCCTTTCTAATTAGGATGAGTTTTCTTCTTTGGTTTTTTTTTTGGTTTGTGTGTATGTGTGTGTGTGTGGTTTTGTTTTGTTTTGTTTTGTTTTGTTTTGTTTTGTTTTTTTCCCAGCAGCTATGCTAGGACTTGCAATGTTGTTGAACAAAAGTGCCTGGGAGTAGGTATCTTTGCCTTATTTCTGATCCTAGAGAAAAAGCTATCAACCTTTCACCATTGACTATGATGTTAACTATACACTTGTCATATATAACATTTTATTAGGTTACACTTGTTCTATGCTTACTCTGTTGAGAATTTTTTCATGAAAGGATGCTAAATTTTGTCTGTGCTTTCTCTGCATCTATTAAGATAATGATATAGATTGTATCCTTCATTCTGTTAGTGAGTATATCACATTTATAGAATTATGTGGGTTAAATCATTCTTGCATCTGTGGGATAAATCTCAGTTGATCCTGGTGAATGATCCTTTTAATGTATTGTGGAATTCAGTTTACTGATATTTTTCATGAGGTTTTTTTAATCTATGTTCCTCAGATATTGGTATATAATTTTTTTGTTTGTTTTTGGTTTTAGTTTCCTCTGGTTTTAGTCTCAGGCCTCAAAAAATGAGTTTGGAAGTATTCCCACTCCTTCAGTTTTTTTGGAAGAGTCTGAAAAATTGGTAATAATTTTTTAAATACTAGACAGAATTCAGCAATGAAGCCATAGATCCTGTGCTTTCCTTTCATAGAAATTTTTGTTGTTACTGATTCAGTTTCCTTACTCTGTATTGGTATATTCAGGGTTTCTCTATCTTCATAATTCAGGCTTGGTAGTTGTGTATATCTAGAAATTTATATACTTCTCCGAAGTTATCTGATTTGTTACCATATAACTCTTCACAATAGTCTCTTACTATCCTTTATGTTTCTCTGGTGTTGTTTCTACTATCTCTTTCCTTTTTTGTTTTATTTGAGCCATCACCCCTTTTTATTTCTTATATAGCCTTACTTAGTCTAAATGTTGGACAATTTTTTTTTTAAGTTTTGGTGTTCTTTCTCTTTTTGGTAGTACTAAAGATAGAACTCAGCCAGCTATATCCCAGCCCTTTTTTCAAAACTTTTTTGTGACAGTCTTGCTAATTTACTAAACTGCTTGAAATTCTCCTACTTCAGCTTCCCAGAGTATTGGGATTCCAGGTGTGCAACCACCACAACTGGCTTTGAAGGTTTTTTGTTCGTTTCTTTGTTTGTTTTTAACAAATTTACTTAAGGGTGGGTGTGTGTGTTTTGAGACAAGGTCTCACTATGTAGTTCTCTAGTTTAGGTTAACCTTGAACTCACTGTGTAGCGCTGGCTGGTATCAAACTTGGAATCCTCCTGCCTCACTCAGCCTTCTGAATGCTGGGACTTTAGGTACAACACTCAACCATTGAGGTATAATTGATATACAGTAAGCTATATTTTTAAAGAATACACTTTCATCAATTTTACATACACACCTATGATCTATCACGGATGATAAATGTATCTGTTTCCTTTGCAAATTTTCACATGTGTCCTGTTACCGTTCCTCTTACCCACTGATTTTCACCTCCATACTCAGTCAGCCACGGATAAGTAGAATCATACAGTATGTAAGATTGGTTAATTTTGCATATACATTCCCCAAAAATTTTAGTGTTTTGTTGAGTTTGTGTGTGTGTGTGTGTGTGTGTGTGTGTTGTTTTTCTAGCTGTTGCTATGGGACTGATTTCACCAAGTCTACCCTGAGACCATGCACAGCCACATCTCACACCACATCTCACAGCGGTCCTTGGCTAGCCAGCACTGCTCTCAGTCCCCAGCTGAATGGAGCAAGGGCCCAGATTCAGAACCATTTTGGAATCTGCTGTCTCACTGAGGTTGGCAAGCCTGCCCATGGGACTCAGATGGATGCGTCTCCCCCTGCATCCTTGTTCAAGTGAGGCTGATCTAGGACCACAGCAGAGAAGGACTGCAGCCAAGTTAGAGGGTCATTCATTTCAGGGTCCACAACCAAGACCAGCGTGGGCGGGCCTGTCTCTTGAGGAAGGCAGTGATGTGATGAGCCCCTTGGTGGGTGATTTTGGTGGAGACCCAAAGGTGAATGAGATTTGGATAGGGCCATTTCTATCTTTGAGGCAAGACCACAGCCTGTGAGTCTGCTACCTGGTCATGCATCTCTCTCAAGTGACCCTGCTAGGTCTTGGGCTTCATGGGGTTCACAGACTCCTACCTGAATCCTGACACTTCACAAAAACACTTTTATTCTTGGGCAGCTGGGAAATAACTTTTCCTGGGAGCTGGGGTGTACATGAGCTGGGAATCTTTTCCTGTTCTACCAGCTTGTTGACCCAGTTCTAAACTTTCTGCTAGAATTTTCTAAACTAGGAATCAAGATAACCTTAGTTACTGGAAAGCTTTCAAAAATAAATTTGTGTCACATCCAAAAGGAAAAACAATGACCTTATCCACGAAGTCAGACGATAGCTTAGTCCTGTGGTAGATTCTTCAGATGAGAAAAATATGTTGGACTAGATCTGATTATAGTTAATGATTCTGTTTTTGATAGGTTGTGGTCTGTTCATACTCTGTCATTAGTATACAGCCAGGTGGAAAGATATGGAGCAAGTAATGTGAAGGAAAACCAGAGCAAGAAAGTTGTCACACACACACACACACACACACACACACACAATTGTAGAGTGAGGGGGCAAGGGTCAGTTCCAAATACAAGGGAAAATGAGAATTCATAACCAAAAAGTAGATTAAAGGTGGAGGGGGAATAGAAAATTAGGAAGAGAAAACTTCCAAAGGTACAGGGAGATTCTTGCTGAAGGCAACCACAGTGATCAGATATCACAGGGGGCTGGCCAGGAATGAAGGTTTTTATCAGATTCTAAGGGAGGTAAGATACAAAGAGTGGATTCTTTCTAACCTGACTTAATGGGATTCTTGCTAAAATACGTACATCTGTCAGAGAAAAGGACTCAAGAGGATGTTAACTAAAATTTACTCAAGGAAAGCATTGTCAGTATGAAGGACGTAATAAATATTCTAGGCTTTAGGGACAGCTCTCAGATCATTAAATGACCATGAAGAAGCAAATTTATAGGAAAATGGGTTCTCAGTGAGGTATCAAGTTAAACAGTTTGTAGAATCACATGAACAGATTGAGAATTCAGTTGCTAGGAAAAGAATACAAGTTAAGGTTTTCTATCAAGAAACTGGTCACATGCCTAGCCCTAGCATCTGAGACCCTGATGGAGATGGGACTGAGAAGACTGAGTTGAAAAGAAGACACCAGCTAAGGCGCTCCCTACTGGTACACAGCCAACCTGTGGTGGTCTTAGGGCCCCTGCTTTCATCCCTGCAGCTCATTACAGTTGCCCTTATGGCCACTGAACTCCTAACCCTGAGATCATTAATTCTGAATAATCAGCCAGTTGTAATATGATTCTCCAGCATAAAGTGATAGCACTCTTTCTTTTTCATGACTCCTGAAGTACAAGGAATTTGATACTACAGGGAGTCTTGCTCTTGATTTTTTCCCTTGTGAAATGCCTTAGATTTTATTGACTGAACAGACTAAATTGTTAATAATTGCCCCTTGTTCATCCATGATTTTTAGGTTAGAAATATAGTTGTTTCTCAATCTAGAGTTCATCTAGCCATGAACTAAAATCCTTAGGTAATGGATTAAAAAGAAATTCACTTCTTTGTTATTATGATTTTAGGGATGTTTTCATAGAAATACAAGTTTTGTTTGTTCAGTACATGATTGAAGTAGGCAGGGCCAACAATAATTTAGTTTGTCATTTATGTTTTAGGGACAATATTCCAGGAGTCCATAGAATGAGCAGGCAAAAAAATTTGCAAAAAGTATTATGCATTTATACATGAATTGCATGACTAAACAATTTGCAGGGGCCAGGGATATAGCTCACCAGCATAAGTGCCTGCCTAACAAGCATAAGATGTCCTGAGTTCGATTCCTGGTACCAGAAAAAAATTTATTTGCAAATACTAAATTAGAAGTTTTACATAGCTTTCTTCAAAAATTCTAGTTTTTGTGACTAATATAGAAATACCGTATGCAGCTTTCCAAATATTTGATTATAACAACCTATTTCTCAATTTAACACTTAACATTTTATGGGATGATAATGTTTCATGGAATTTAATTTGGAGCATCTTCTCCTTATTTATTAAGAATTTAGACGTCCCAGCCTGAGTGTAGTGGTGCACATCTGTGATCTCAGCACTTTGGGAGCCAGAGACAAGAGGATCTTGGATTCAAGCACAGCCTGGCTAGCATAGTGAGTTAGCAAGGACCCATCACAAATGTTTTAAAAAGGACAGGGGATATACCTCAGTGCAGAAACCCTAGATTCAATCCCAAGTATTGGAGATAAAATAACTGTAGACATCACAAATAGTTCCATCTGTAAATACCTCCAAGAAGAGATTGTTCACCTGCTATAGTAATAACTATTGTTACTCACCTTTATGCTTGGTGATTTTTTTTTTTTTTTTTTTTTTTTTTGCAGTTTGGGCTGGCCTTGAGCTCACTTTGTAGCCCAGGCTGGTCTCAAATTTGCAATGATATTCCTGCGTTAGTCTCCTGAGTGCTGGGATTACAGGCATGCACCACCACGCCCTGCTCACCTTTATACCTTTCCTGTTTTACCTTTAGTGGGAAGAAAATAAGTACAGGATGTTAAGGACAAGGTCAATCCAAGAAACATTAAGTACTTTTTTTTATTGTTTAGGGGGTTTTTGTTTGTTTTGTGTTTTGTTTTTTTGTTTTTTGTTTTTTGCCAACCTGAGATGTGGCATCCTTTAAAGAGTATTCTCCCCAGAAAGCCAAAGATTTTTTTAATTATCCGAGGCATTATCAAATTATTGATATAAATAAAACCTGCCATATATGAGAATATTTGCTCCTCATTGTCTTCCCTGTCTCTCTCGTTCTCCCTCTCTCTTTTCTTTGTTTCCCTTTATTGTTAGTAGTATGGATGGAACCGAGACTGTTGGATATACTAAGCATATACTGTACCATTTACCTACACTCTTGGCTTTATTTTAATGCTACTTCCTTAACACATTGGAATTAAGATTTAAATATTGAATGGTGAAAAGAGAAAAATTTTTAAGTAACCAGTTTCTGATCTAATGTACCAGAATATTCAAGCCTGTGCTTCTGATTAAGGCAGGTAACCATAGCTATTTAATATATTATTTAAGATTATAAATTATTAATTCACATTCCTCTCTCAGCTTTCATTGACTTCAAGAATGTAGGTTAGTTACAATTTTTTTGAGTTGTCTGCGTGTGGCATCAGTGTCACAAATGTCAGCTTCTTTATTACTGTTTATTAATTAAATGACAGATCCAGGCATCTCTTTGATACAAAATTCACTGCTAGTGTGATGCAGAGGAATGTGTGTGTGTGTGTGTGTGTGTGTGTGTGAAAGGTTATTTAAAACAACTTCAGCATGATTCATGGGGTCCCATTGTTACTCACTTCTGTTGCAGTTGTCTGAGCCAACTGGCAAATCTCCATGTTTTCAGGGTACTCACTTACTTGAAATGTGGTCTCATAGAATAAGGATTATAAATGAGACAACTAGATTGCTTTCTTTGTTATATCTGTTCCTAAAATTACATTTTATATATAATTTATGGCAACTCATTAATGAATCACATTCTAAACATTTATCAAAAATATCAAAATGATTATATCTTTATCATTATTTGCTGATCCTTGGGTCCTACCATGAAACTCTCGTATTTGTAAAAATTCAAACACATTTTTATGTTTATGGGCTACATATAGTTTATTTAAAGTATGTCCTTCATAAGTTGTACTTTATAGCTATCATAACCCTTATTGTAAATGTATTATCTTATCTCTTTCCCTTTCTCATAAAATCATTCATACTGTACTTCAGAGCTTAATATAAATGTCCCCTTTTATGTGAAACCATTCCAGAACCCTAGGTTGAAGGAGTTCTGCATTTTTTGTAGAATTAGTCATAAACTGCATAGTTACCTAGAAGAATCCCATTAATCTTCTTGTAGAGAGATAGATTTGAATTTTAGCAGTTCAGCTTGTTACATACTATATGTATTTCCCGAGATTGTCTGAAACCAAGTCCCACAAACCTTGTGTCTTAAAACAACAACAGAAATTCATTTTCTTACACTTTTGAAGTCTAGAAGTCCAAAACCATTGTGCCAGCAGGGCCACACTCTCTCCCTCTGAAAGCTCTAAAGGAGAATCTGTCCTGACCTCTTCCAGCATCTCATGCTACCGAGTGTTCTTGGCCAGTGGCCATGTAATTGTAGTCTCCTACCTCCGTCTTCATGTGATACCCTCTCTTGTGTATCTCTTCCTCTCCTTTCTTGTCTCTTAAAGGCCATTACTAAGTTGATTGAGGGTTCATCACACTCCACAATGATCTCAACTCAACATCATTGATTATGTCTGTAAGACCTTATTTCCAAGAAAGTACTAAATGAAATATCTTTGTATTTCACCATTCAACCAACTATATCTATTGAATATATGGCCCTTATTTCTGGATGCTATAGTCATCTTTCTCATCTGGCTAGGGAGTGTATCCAGGTGAGGGCATGTTCTCATTCATGTATGTGCTTGGGAGGTGGCATCTATTTTTTCTTTTTGTCAGCTCTCTGTAGCAGATGGTCTGCAGCTTGACTTTATGGACAATGGAAATTAAGCATTGACCTTATTATTAAACTCTTGAGGAAGTCACTCCTGGGGATTTGAATAGTGCTTATTACATATGTATAGCTTTTTTTTAATGGTGTGGCTTTTTCATCACCATTATTTTTTACCATGCTTATCTTTTATTGTCTTAGGTACTTAGATTATATCCACCAATTGCTCATTAACAGAGAACTGTAAATTTGTCCTTTGTGTATGCAGCCCTTGGAGTTTGGTTCCATCCTGAGATGGAGAGCATAGTGTGAGTCAAGAACACTGAATTGTTAACAAAAGAATCAAGTGCATTTAATAGTTGTGGGATTTTAAATAAATCATATTACCAGAACTTGTTTCTCAGAGCTAAAACAAAATTACAATTTTAACTCAGTATTATGCTGTGAGGGTGAAGTTTTTCCCTGCATGATGGGCTGTTGTAGGTAGATAATATGAATGAGATTTGCTGGACAGAAGTGGCCGTTTGTCCTTAGGGATATGGAAATGGATATAGGGGCAGTATGGGTCAGTAGGAGCCTCTTAATGGAACATGCTCCTTATTCAATTCAAGCTGGATACAAAGCCAAGTAAAGAAGTGAAAGCATCGTCTAACCTTCCAGCTCAGAAGCCAGTAATGATTTCCGTGCTGTAGGAAAATGTGCAAAATGAAAGCATGTCTCATCCAGGAGCCCCTGAATTGGCCCCACTAATTTAAGCCCCTGCTGCTTCTCAACCACAAAGAGAGCTGAGGCTTTTCTTTTTCTCCCTTATCTATAACTCCTCAGGTGTGAGTCCCACATTAGAAGATTAATCTAAGAGGCATAGATCAAAGAGGTAAGCCTGCTCATTGAGTGTACATTTGACTTTGTTATGTGGAAATCTGCATTTTTAAATTCCCTTCATTTTATTAAACAAAAAACTTTTAAAGGTATGCTTTTTTTTTTACATTAAGAAATTTCACAGCTGATACCTCTTCATGATTAAAAATGGCCATGCAATTCTTTGCTTTTGTTTTGATCAACAATAAATTCCAGATTTTGCTCAAATAAAAGAATTTTCAAGCCATACCAGATGTCTTTTGGGATTTGGGAGGAGAGAAATGATAGTATGTCTTGAAAATTTCTGTGTGCATGTATGTATGTATAAAATTTTTAAAACTTTGAAAATGATAGTTGTGATGCAGTGAAGTTTACTGTGATAATCTAGAAAATATAAATGCTTATTTGGCACTAGAATTTTCTATTATTGAAAATTTAAACACACAGAGACAGGATCTTCTATTATGGATTAGCATCACTGATAAATTGAAAGTTACCCTTATGTAAATATCAGAAGTATTTGATCAATATTAAATACTTTTTAATGACAACTGTGATACTTTTTAATGATAAAGAGCACTTTTTGTGTGGAGCTCAGTCACCTGATGAATGCCATCTGGCCCTAAAGTTAGATTGTGATTTTTTTTTTCAGACTTTTTTTTTCTTATCACCTACCTTCCCCCATCTTAGTAAGATGTGACAATAGATCACTTTATGCCTGACATAAATGATGTCTCCTCTCACTTCTGAAAGTGAGAAAGTTTGTAGTGTTTTAAATTGAGCACTGGTATCAAGACAACTGTAGGGCTTCTAATTCAAACAGTTCTTCAGTTGACCTGTGGACAATTTAGGTCTTTTTCCCTACTAGCAAGTGTATTTACTTCAAAGCGTTCATTATGAGAGGAGGGGGAAATCTAGTCTATTATTTGAAAAGTAGGCAAAAGCAGTGATTTCCACTTCATTTAGAAAGAACACTGGTATCAATTTAAAGTGTACTTCTTTTTCCACTCATCTATCTCTCTTTGTGAAAATAGCAGCCACCAGCCAATGCCAGAAAGAAAAAAAAAACTCAATTGAAAGTGATTGTAAAACCTGTGTCCCATAAGTGGGATATTTTAAAGACTGGAGAGGTGATTGTAGAGATAAATAATGAGATTTTTAGAATTACAGTAGGAATTAGGTATCAGTATAATTGAGATTAAAATTTCAGAAGGCAAATTAGAAGGTAAATTGCAGGAAAAGGAACAAGGTATCAACTAGACAATAGAGGGAACCTTGTGAAAGAAGTTACCTGTGTCTTTCAGTGGCATTGCAACAAAGCAGTTTTTCTACCGTAATTTAAACATTGACGTGGGCATGCAACAGTTTTCAAGCGTTCCTCTTCAGTAACCTAATCTGATTTGATTTGCCACTGTGAATTAATTTGAAATCCATATTTCAAATGAGTAACAAGAATCAAGGCACTTTCTTCAGGTTACTCAAGTGTACATTTTTGTACACAAACAGTAACGTACATTAGCAGTTGATAATGTAGGCATTAAGAGATGCACAGGTGTTGGAACTGGCTGCTCTCTGGAATGACCTTTCCTCCAGAGCCCTCAAACATCTGGATAGCGACTTAGTAGTAGTTTCATTGTTAAAGTGATTGTATACCAAATGCGATATTGTCTAAGTCAAGATTTAGTGGTGTTGTTCTTATCCTGTCAACCTTCCTGCACAGCATTTTTGTCTACAAGTTGAATATCTTGTACTCCTTAGAGTATGAGAGCAAGATTCCAAAGCCATTACTCAAATGATCCACTCCCAGTATCTCTGTGTATTTTGAAAAAAGTGCGCCAGCTTTTAACCAGTCTAGTGCAATTTGGTATTATCTTTCTGCCTAGAATATCTTTTCTTTGCCTATCTACCCCTGCAAACTTCTACTTACTCCTCTAGATTTAGTAAGCGGGGCATAGGAGCACATGCCTGTAATACCAGCCGTTGGAGTCAGAGGCAGGAAGATGGCTAGTTTGAGACCAGCCTGGACTACATAGGCAAAACTTGTCTTTAAAAAAAAAAAAGACTTAAGTTTACTTTCACCTTTTCAGTGAAATGTTCTTGTTGATTCCTTTCTTCTAACTAAAAAGTAGCCATCAAGCTAGCAAGCATTTCCTTGCTATTTCTTTTGTTTTGTTTGTTTTTAGAGAACTGGGAGTTGAGCCTAGGCAAACACTCTGCCTTTGGGCTCCTTTGCCAGCCCCTTTCTAAATTTTTTTGTTGTAATTGTTCTATTGTATTATGTTATTGTTAATCTTTAGCTAGGGCTAATTTATAAATTGGTGTTTATCAGAGGTGTATTTATATAGGAAAAACATGGTATAAATAGCAGGCAGGTAGTTACAGTTGCAAGCCACAAAACTGAAAATATGTATTATCTGGCCTTCCAAAGTGTGCCCCCAGCCCAGTCATCTCTCAGGTCCCTGCAAGTAATGAGCATTTTCTAGATTGGTGAGTTCTCAATGATAATAAAAATAATTGCTGTGACTGTGTGCATTTTTCCTGGGTACTCAGCACTCCTTGTGCGTGTTGCTTAGCTCAGCTGTCATGGAGAACACAGTTGTCTCCTTTTGGTGGGTGAGGAAGCCAGGCTCTGAGTCACCACCCCAGGGACTGGGCTAGTGAGAAGGTGGAGCAGCTTTGAGTTGGGTCATCTGATGTGTGCTGGGTGGGAGCTGGTACTGGGAATGTTTTCAGAGCTCAGTTTGGTTTTGATTGTAGACTTTGTTGGGGTGCTCGGGAGCCTTCATTTCTTCACTCATTCATTCCACCATTAGCCCACAAATCTTCCCTGGCTCTGTCACTCCACTGTCTCTCTGTCTCTGCTTCTGCTGTGTCCCCATCTCTGTCCCTGTGTTCTCCATCTTCATGGTCTTTGTTTCTCCTCATCACTGTAGCTCTGCCTCCTACCCATGCCCATCCCCCTCCTCATTCTGTCTCTACCTTGTCTTTCGCTCTATTTCTCATCCCATTCTTTCTCCTGATCCCTCTCTCTCCCCATCTCTATTTCTGCCCCCCATATCTCAGTATCTTCCTTGTTTCTGTATGTTTGCCTCTACCCATCTCTTTCTCCCCAGCTCTATCTCCATTGTTTCTGGCTCCCTCCTTCCCATCTGTCTCCCCAGCTGGCAGACTCCGCTGCCTTCTACCCCACCATACCACCTCCCTCCATGCCTGTGCATGCTCTCTGGTAATCATCACCGTTATAAACATCCCACCACAACCCTTCTGCTCATGAGAAACCCCATCACACTTTTTTTTAGCTCCTTAGTGACATCCTGTCATGGAGCCACCCAAACCAGTGGGTCCCCCTGGAGTGCAGCCAGATACCTGGAGGTATCTTGCTAAATTACCTGAGCTGGCCATGAATTTGTGTTCCTCCTGCCTCACCATTTGGATTACAGGCCTGCGCCAAAGTGCCTAACTTGTTTTCTGCTCTTAATGCCTTGTTTCCAGTCAGTTGCTGACTTCAGTTCCCATATTGGAATTGTGACTAGAATACACTTTGCTCCTGTATTTTACATTTGGATGCCCAGTAAATGATGGTGTTCTTTCTCTTGACAACTGTCAGTTGAATGGGGTTAGAAATTGTGTGTCCACTGCTGAAGTGAGGCCCCCCTCTTCCGATCTTCTTCCCTCTTAGCCCCTGGAGGCTATACTGTTCTTGAGGAGCCCATACAGTGTTTGCTTCTGTCCACAGTCCTCTCCATTACCACCTCGTATGTTCTGGAGCATCATCTCATGCCTAGTCTGATTATATCACCTCAGCAACATTTAGGAGATGAGCAGATTAAAAAGCAGAAAACATAGCACACAACTAGTTTTTAGCAATAGCACTATCAGTGGAATCCCTAGATCTGTTTCTTCTTAGTTGTCGTTATACAACTCCAAGGATCGATTCTTACCAGCAGTGTTGGCAGTATTGATTCAAAGCAGAAGCACTTAAAATAGTTGGTCAGTTTAGTTGGGGTTTAGAAATTGACTTCATAGTTACTATATTTTGATAAAGACTTACACAATATTCAGGGGCTTTAAGTTCTTATGTTTATCAGACTGTTTGATTATATTAACTACTCTCTTGCTTTCTGTTTCATTTATTTAGGTAATTTTCACTTCTTTGAACACAAACTTTTTTTAGAGTCATCTGATTGGTAGTTTAAGGTACTTACTATCTTTTGAAGATTTCCTGCTGGTTTTTTACCCAAAAAAAACTTGTGCTGTGCTTGAGATTGGAGGACACACAGGAAGGGAAGCCATACTGATGAGAGGAGCTGTATGGTGAAAGAGTGTGGCATCTGCATGAAGCAATAGTTTGTGTGGAAGATAAGAGGCAGTGAAGACCCAGCCAGAGCAGATTCAAGGAACAGCAGTGACTTTTCTGTCTTGTTCCCCATGGCATTTTCATGCTCAGCTTCACTTCTTCAGCTCTGCTATCATCGCATCAGTTCCAAAAATTAAAATCCTAGCGCTTCCCTATTTTCAATGAATCTCAGTTTTTGAGGTAGCTTACACTTCTGCCCACTGTTATTTCTCACTTCCCCTCAGATTGTCAATAGACTTTTTCTTTGTATTTTTTGTTTCTGCCTCTTTCATCCATGTAAGTCCTACCAGAGTTTAAAACTCAACTTGGAGAAGAATTCCTCCTTGGTGTTTCCTCCGTGTATAAGACCCATCCTGGGTTTTTCCATCTGTTAATTTACCCCCTCTTTATGAGGTAAATTGAATGAGTTTTTTAAACCAAAAACTGGGGATGAAAGATGATCAGAACAGATTGCTTCCCTAGTTTCCCTCCTTCATCTTCACCTAAAGAGTCTGCTTTTACAGGATTTATATGTTAGAATTTATGTAATATAATTTGGAAAAACAATTTCATTGCTTAAAGAAAAAACTTTGAGGGGCTGGGGATTTAGCTCAGCAGCATAAGCGCCTGCCTTGTGAGTGCGCAGTTGTGAGTTTGATCCTTGGTACCGATTTAAAAAAAAAAAAGAAAAAACTTTGAGAAGTGTTGCTTTCTCAACAGCATACCAAATGATGTCAGTGAACAAGTATTATCTACACTTCTGTTTTGTGTATATGTTTTATCTCATAAAATGCACTTGAAAATGTCTTAAAAATAATTTCTTTCCCTAATTGTGCCCAGCTCAGTGCTGAGTAAAAGGAGTACATTCTATTAATTGCTTTATGCTTTTAATTCATTTTACAGATCATGTGGTAAAAGTCATACTGAAGTTTTAAGTGACATAGTGTAGTACCTCTTAATATCTCTCATTTTTTTTAATTTTTTTTATTTTAAAGCAAATAAAACAGAACAAAGCAAATCAGAACAAAACAATACAAGCAACACAGGACTTCACAACAATACAATAAGAAATCAACAGTGGCTACCATAATGTCTCTTGTTTTCTTGGAAATAGTCGTCCATACCTTCACACACAATACAAACAAAACAATATAATACAAAACCAATCAAAACAAAAGAATAAGAGCATTATGGGGACTTCAAAACAAGATAATAGGAAATCAACAGTGGCTACCATAGTGTCTCTTATTTTCTCTAAAATATAGCTATTCATACCCTCATACACAATGAAATCAAATAATAGAAAGCAGACTAAAACCAATCAAAATGAAAGAATGGAAGCATTACAGGACTTCAAAATCAGATAACAGGAAATGAACAATGGTTACTATAATATCTCATTTTCTTCAGAATAGCTGTTCTTACCATCACACATAATAAAATCAAAACAAGACAATAAAACCAATTAAACAAAAGAATGAAAGCATTATAGGACTTCAGAACAAGATAATAGGAAGCCAACCATGATTACCATAATACATCCCATTCAGAATAGTTGCCTGTATCATCAGACAGTAAAATCTAACAAAACAAGACAAGATATCTCTCATTTTTAAATAGAGGTCATAGCGGAAGACAGCACATAACACAAAACATACATTGATGAAGATAGAGGAGTTTATGTGTCAACAGCAAGCAACATGGGTTTTTGAGGAATGGGAGGCCTTTCCAGTGCCCTTAAAATCAGGCCACTTAAATTTGTGACACTGATCCAGGTTTGGGATTTATAGATAGTTTCTTAGTCTTAGTCATGCCATTTGGGCTTATATAACTTTTTGTACACTGAAGCATAAATGTATAAACTGGTAATCTTTTTTGGAGCTGCATGCATAGCAAAGACCCATTATTTATGTTTCACTTGCCTTGTTATTTAAGACATAGATAGCTAATGAGAAACTTGTTGATATATTATTGTCATTGGATTACAACTACATTAGAGAAGTAAGAGGTTAGCTTATTGCAATTAAAAAGTAGAAAGATAAGACCAATGACTGCAATACTGAACTGAGAATAACGTGCCTTCATCACCATAGAGCCCTGCTGTTCTTTAAGCATTTCCTTAAAAGAGTGAATGAATAGAGCAAGATAGCACAATACTATTGTTCCTGTGTCCTGTACAAGGGTAGAGCTGTGGTTCTTTTTGAGTCACTGAGAAAGAAAGAAGAAAACTTACAAAGTTCTTCTCTGGTGAAAAGGCACTTTATGCATTTATGCCCACAATATCCATGGGATAAAAAGAGCTTTGTTCAGTTCATAAAATCTGGCAGGGTAAAACCAACAAACAAGCTGGAAACCTGCGGTGTTCTTTACCAGTATCCTTGAACCTGAGACAAAACATCTAATAGCTCCCTGTTTCTATTTCCTTATCTGAGGAGTGATAATTATGAAGTGAACTCCTCAAATGAGAGTGCTTTGGCCTTTGTATTAAAGTCCAGGAACATAATATGGCTTAAGTCCTCACCATGAGATCCAACAAAAGATACCAGAGTAACAAACAAACAAAAATAATGATACCAAAGATATCATCATCTCAGGCATATAAATTCCGTGAGTTATAGATAAATGGAGGCAACTTGAGAGTATACTCATAAGTGAAATAAATCAGACTCACATTTGTAAATATCTTACTGTCTCTCTAGTGTAAAAAATAATAATAAAAAACTGAAAAACTAATAAGATCCAAAATGTACAATAGGTAATAATGAAAGGGAAAGAAAGTGCTCAAAAGGAAAAAACAACTTGTAGGTATACATGTATAACTGTATGTATGCTAAGTGTGCAAGATAAATAACCACACTACTAATTCTGTTAGTTCATCAAAAAGAATAGTTTGTGCTGTCATTGATTGTTCATTTTTTTATGCTTTGATTTTGTAACTTGAGCAACTACTTCTAAGATAACAGTGTGTAGTTGATTTCTTACTTTTTTCTAAAGCTCTGTGTTATTTCTACCCTTCTTTCTGTTTTGCTTTAAAAAAAAAAAATTCCATGAGCGTAATGAACAAAGGAACGAGTGCACCAGAGCACTCCCTAACACCTGATGTGTGTGTGTGAGGAGCCAGCCTGGCTACTAGGGGCAGAACAATGACACAAACATGATTTTTGTCCTTGAGGAAATCGCAGAGAAGAAGCAGACCTATAGACAGAAAATGACAATATTGTTTAGTAAATGGTGTCTTGTGAATGGAAAGGTTATGATTTTAAAATCTTCAAAGAGGAGTTTGTAATGAAGAAGGTTTCAAAAAGGGATTGTTTTGAAGGTTAGCATTCAGCAAGGAATTTTCAGTTATAAATTTTGGTTCATTGTCATGTAAATGTATTAACTTAAGAAATTTGCTATAAAAATCAAATAACTGAAATTTGAAATGAAAAATGTGGAGAAACTTCCATGGAGACTGCCATCTTTGCTAAAATTAGCTTGTATTAGACTTTTAAGACCTTCCAAACCTTAAGCAAATATGATAGTCATATGCCACTAAAAGCAATTTATAATAATACTTCCTTCCCCAACTCCTTTAAATCTATTTCTGTAGTTATTTCTCACTCTCTGGCTCTTCCTAGTTTCATTATTTGAAAAAATGAGAGCAAGCCAGACACTTAGGCATCTCCTTTCCTTACTCCCAGAGCTGTGTATTAAGCTCCTTGAACTCTTTATCCTAGATACTATGCAAAACTGAAACCAAGTTAGCAAATAAGGTGGTCTTTTTTATGTAGCCCCTGGTTGGGGGCCATTTTGCTTGACTATAATTAATAAAAATCTCACAATGTGATTTCTGCCACTCTTCCTTCTCATCCTTATAAAAGGATTTTAATTTTGGTTTCCTCCATGATGTTCAAAGAAATTAAACATCACTATAGATGGAGAGCCCTATATGTGACTGTATGTCATCATTAAAGAATAATTTAAACCTTCATATGAATACCAGAAAATGTTCAGCATGACTTTGCTTTATTTTCTCAGAAATGTTAAAGTTCTTTTATTATTATTATTCATCAATTCTCCTCTTTCATTCACTTGTATACTGATGATGCCTTTCCAGTTGGTCCCCATAGCAACACTGGATAATGCTAATGAAACTGCAACATCTTAAGCTCTCCCACAGAGCATCTCTGTGAAAATAGCCATGAAACACTGTTGCATTTCTTATTTTCTCTCCTTGAAAGAGATTGGTATTTGGATTCTTTCCCGTGACCAAATCTTAACTTCCTAAAGGGTCTGACTAGAATTGGAATATCTAATTTAGAGAAGCTTTTTAGATGGCAATAAACCACAATTGGGATACCATTTCCTCTCCGTCATTCATGCCCCAGGTTGGTGTACAGCTGTGGTTCTCAAAATATGGTTCTCCAGCAGCAGCAGCATTTAGGAGGTTGTTAGAAATCCTTATTCACATACCATACCCCAAACCAACTGCATCAGCTACTCAAGTCCTCTAGACAATTTAGATACACTAAAGTTAACAGAACTATTGGTATATAAGGTAAACAGAGTAGTGGGTAACATCACATACAGTTTTTATGTGTCCTTGGGTTGTGCTAACGTGATCAGGAATTGCTTTAGTGTTTTTGATACCTCAAATTTATACTATGAAATATTAGCTGAATATAATTTTGCATTAAGATAAAATATAGCATTGCAGTGTAATTGATTTCAGCTACTAAAAATGAATATATCCTAATCTAATCTTTCATTCACAACCATAAGAAAAAGCCAAATCATTGCCATTAAATCTATAGTATTAGGTAATGACTCAGACTGTAAAAATATGTGGGTTTTTAAAAAAAATTGTGTTGACAAGCATCCACCTTTTTGAAAGAAGTCTTTTAATTAGGGCACGCTTTTTTGCTGTGGTTAGTAACTTATGCTTTTTATCACTAAATACATCATAAGCATGCTTTAGAAACAAGGTTCTTTTAGAGACCATAACTTACAGAGCAAAATAAGAAGCAGATATAATAGAGAATTGCAAAAAGGAAAAGTTAACCTATGACATGTAAAGTTTTAAGAGGCAGCTAAACCTCAGAACTTGTGGATCCAGGCAAAAACTTGAGCTGGAAAGGGGCATTCTGTAAAGTGAAGTATTTCATTCCTAAAACTGAACCATCTTTATATCAAGAAGTTGAAACAGCCTAAGAAAGTTGTGTTGGTGGTGATCTGCCTGGAATTGAAGGCCAGGTCATCAGCATTGTAATAGAGCTAAACAGGGTTCAGAAATCAAGACAAAGTTATGATTTCTCTGGTCAGGAATCCAAAGGTCAGTTAGTCCAAGGAAACAGCCATAGAGTGAGCCCAGTCACCCTACTAAGCCTGATAATAATGAGCACCTACCATTTGTTCCTTTCTCATGGTCTTCACTGCTTCAGTTCAGATCTTTAGTATGTGCCACCTAGCCTTTGTAACTGCTTCCTGGTCTGGGACAGATCCTTGAGTACTAACACTATTCGCATGCTGCCTTGTGACTCCCTGCCATGTTGCTTCTTTATGGCAGCTTTGCTCTCCCCATCTAGGTCTGGTTTCCATGCACAAGTGCACTAGTTGTGTTCGCCCTGAAAGTCACTTTGGACACTTTGACAGGCACTCTTCTAATTAGACACTCTTCTAATTCTAGGTTTTCTGTAGTCCCTGCACATACCTTCATTCATAAGAAATACTGTGTATTAGAATTGCTAGTGTCTGCCTGCATTCTGAGATCAGGATCCATGTCCTCATCTGTATAGTCCTTAAAAATAAGAGATTTTTAAGGATAATTGGCCTAGCAAACAATAGCTTTTCTGAAGTAATTCTGATTTGCAATATGTTGTCCTTTTTTCTCAGCTCTCAGCAACTTTTGAGTTATCATTCTTCCCCACATTTACCTCCTGAATGTCTAAACACACAGAAATAACCAAAGTTGTCAGAGACCTGGAAAGTATAGAGACTTTATCTCTACATTTAAATGTATCTCTTAAATGTATCTCTACATTTAAGGAAGAAAATCTCCAAGGAAATTTGTTGTGAATTTTAAAGCTGGGAATGGAATAAGAATGTTTCTGGGCCAATTTGAAAGATTTTATTTCATGATATTGGGGCCAGATTGTTCATACAGGAAATCTGTGCTTTTATTTCTTCTGTTTTGTATTTCCATATTGCTCTAAAAACTCCCAGCTACTGAGGAAATTTGGTTAGAATTGGGAAGTACAAAAACATTCTTAAGTTTGTTCCATGAGGTAATGGGTCATCATGATCTTTAATATATCTGGCAAAATATCAGAAAACACAGTATGTTTTGTTATAAGGGGCTTGCCAGATTTTGAAGATCATTATATAGAGTAGTTGCTTTTCAAACATTACATACTTCACAGATTGCAAACATGTTTTGATGACTGGCAACATACTTAGTATACTTTGCCTTACTGATCTCATACCAAATAATCCTAAATGCTTTGTTTGTTTGTTTGTTTTCACAATTCCTGCTTCTACTTCTCTGGTGACCATTCATTAGTCAAGCCAGTATTTAGCCAGCATCTCCTATGCTGAGTACAAGGAACAGAAGAATAAATAAAATCGACAAACTCCCTGCCTACATTAAACTTAAAAACTGATAGGAAAAATAGACTGAAGGAACATTTTGCTCCTCTCCATATACTAATTTGAGTGGAGAGAAATAATACATATTAAAAAAGAATGTGTATACAGAACCCAGGGCATGAACTCAAAGCCTGTGAGAGACTTACCAGGTAAAAGAGTGAGGCGAGAATTTAAATAAAGTCTAATGACAACAGTATTTATACTTCACCTAGTAATACTATAGTCTCTTTAAATTACTACTATCTTCAGTTTGATGTTAAGATTACAGGATTATAAGGATAACAGTGAACAGGAACACACTTACGTTGGCTAAGGAAATAACCATCCAGATCTCATGTGTTCCCCAGTATATTGAGAATTGCCAGTATTTAAAAAAGAAAAAACAAGCCAGCATCTGGAATTATGCTTTTAATGTTTGTTCTTTCCATTTTAATACTGATAGCTAATTAAAAATAAAATACTGTACATAGCAAGTGAAATATATAATAAGCCAGGTGGATTGGGCATGAGGATTACCAGTGTGTGGGCCCGGCAAGTCTGAGCCCACTGTGAGGTAAGCACAGGAGTGGTGGCTGCTGGTCTGCACATATGAAGATTTGCTCTAAGGGAGTCTGTTAGTGACATTGAAAGCTGTGGTACAAAGTAGGATGTTTCTGTTTTTAGTATTTTGGCAAATGAAAATAAAAAGATGAAGCCCAATTTTGTTTGAATTTAAGATTAACAATAGTTTTGTTTTTTCATATCTGAAATACTATACAGGATATATTTGTACTGTGTACTACCATACAGTATTTGGGACATACTTATGTTTTAAAAAGTACTCTTTTTGTAATTCAAATTTAATTGAGAATACTATGTTTTATCTAGAAACCATATTCCCAGCACTATGCGATTATTTTGAAGTTGTCATATGAGTGACTATGCACGGTTGAAACGTTTAATCATTTTTCTTATTAATAATTTTAAAGAATTAATTCAGTTTTTGATTGAGTGTTTGTTATATGTCTAGTTGAACAGATCTTCAAGGAGAAAGTTAAAATATCTGAGTATCTCTGAGAAAACCTTATTAGTCTTCGTGTATAAACATCTAAAATGCTTTTACATTTTATAATTTTGGTACAAAACTATTGACTGTGGCTTGAATAAATGTTTATCCCCACTGCACCAACTTACCTTTGTGACTTTTTTTTTTTTTTTTTGGTGCCGGGGATCGAACTCATGACCTTACCCTTGCCAGGCAGGCGCTTACACCGCTAAGCTAAACCCCAGGCCCCTGACTTTTTAAAACTATACCTTTATAAATGCCTTCCTTTTATGTTTGCAAATTGAGTTGATCTTAGTCTTTGGGAAACTAATTTCTAAATTCTTTTAAATATGCTTCACAATGATGCCGCTGTTGCTTTGAAATTGTTTTTGTGCTTTCTGAGGTTCTCTTTTTCTTCCCTTCCTGATACTAGCCATCTGTATTGATGAGGTAGTAGACTGGCTTATTGCTAATAAATTGATTCATGTAAGTGTTGGATTTAAGACAGTTAACATGCCAGCATGTGCTCTGATTTTGTTTCATTATCCCCAGATAATAATAAAATGCATTTTCATATTTTTGCATAAGTAAAATTAAGTCAAGATTTCTTGCTCTGTCATGTATTTATTTAAAGCTATGAATAAGGTTTATTTAAAAAATACTTCCCAAGCATAACAAAAGGAAACAATATTCAGATGTATGAGGTATACAGAACTCCAGCCACCTACACCCAAAACAGAGCTACACCCAGACATACAATAATCAAGATCCCAGAAATTCAATATAAGAACAGAATATTAGAAGCCATCAGAGAAAAGAAACAGATCACCTATAAAGGAAAACTCATCAAAATCATGACAGACTTCTTGACACAGAGTATCAAATC